>JAOEHX010053584.1:15585-28562 GCA_025448015.1 Bolborhynchus lineola | reverse complement strand
GCTCCTGAAGGGGAGACCTCAGAGCAGCTCCAGTGCCTGAAGGGGCTGCAGGGAACCTGGAGAGGGGCTTTGGACAAGGGACAGGCCAAGGGGAATGGCTTTAACTGCCAGAGCGGGACTGAGATGAGCCCTCAGGTGGAACCTCTTCTCATCCAGACTGAGCTGCTCATCAGATCCTCTGTTTGCAATGAAGAACTTGCCTGGGCTCTGGGCTGGGGAGAAGTGATTTTACTTACCTCAAGAACCAAAATTTCCCCTTCTTTCCAAGTTTCATTCTTCCTGCAGCTATTCAAGCCAGCCCATATGCTAGTGTCCCCATGGTACATCAGTCCATAAACTGAAGTGGTCCCAAAGCATGTTAACTAAGCCATTAAGACAAAACTAAGCCCATTATCCCAGTCTAGACAGATACCTAGGGGTAATATTTTAAGTCCCTTAAAAGGAATGAGACATATTACATGCATCAACAGCAGCAATGAAAGAGCAGCCTTCCTGAACAGGATTTCCCCCAGGAAGTGTGTTGGCACCTCATGGAACACATTTGACAAACTTCAATTTGGAAACAGTTTAGGAAGAGACACAAGAAACAGGAAATGTGGTTTTGAAAGCACATTTAGGGATCTTTTCAATCTAAGATGCTCTTTATCCTTCCAAATGCACTAGTTTGGCTTTTGAGATATGCCCATAGCTACAGGACAAGTCATGGGTATGGCTCACAGCTTGATGCCACAGGAAGGCCACAGTCAGACTCTTCATTGCCTTTAGGAAGTTACCTACAGCCACACTTCCATGTTACCACAAGTATCTTACACCTGGGTGTAGGCTCGCTAACAGCAGGATCCAGGTACAAGCAGCATGGGGTTTGTGCTGCTGAAGCCCTTACAGACTGTTCCAGCTGAATCCCGGACAAGTAGCTGAGCTCTGGAGCAGCCTCAAGCCACGATTTATAACTCTGAGTCAGGCCTCTCCTGTCCTGCCAAAGCCAAAAGCAACTGGCACCTCATCCCCTCTGAGGATGCTGCTGGGGCTCTTACCCTCCTGCGTCCAAGATGATGGTGGCCTAAAGGGGCTACAAAAAACCTGGAGAGGGGCTCTGGACAAGAGATGTAGGGACAGGCCAAGGGGAATGACTTTAACCTGCCAGAGGGGAGATGGGGATGAGCTCTGAGCAGAAGCTCTTCCCTATGAGGGTGCTCAGAGAAGCTGCGGCTTCCCCATCCCTGGCAGTGTCCAGGGCCAGGATGGATGGACACAGGGGCTTGGAGCACCTTGCTCCAGTGGAAGGTGTCCCTGCCCGTGCAGGGGGTTGGAAATGGATGAGCTTTAAGCTCCCTTCATCCCAAACCCAGCTGTGGTCCTGTGACACTCCCAAGCTATTAGCTCTGCTGAATGTTGGGGATAGAGCTGCTATGAAAAATGCTCTAAAAATAAAACCCTATTTTACTTGCATGTGACTGTTGTTCCTGCAGGAATGCTGGTGCCTGACACTCCTGTCCCTGGGCCTTGCAGGAGAAGCTGAAATACTTCACATCCCATTGAACACTTGGGCATAAGCTAAAATAGTTTTGCTTCACGTTGCCAGAGCAGGTCCAGCCTCCAGCACAAGCACGCTTACTGATACACCAGTACAAGCACATTAGCCTTAGGATTTATAGGAATAAACCATAATTTGACATTAATGCAACCACAAAATTAAAGCTCCAGGTTGCACCAACTATGAGACAAACCCCAGAGAGCTGCAGAGTAACCTCCTAAAGATAGGCTTAAAGAAGAGAAAACCAAAGCATCTTCTGCTGACATCTCTCTCTTGCTAAGATTTACTCACCTGGATGGACCTGAGTGAAGGATGAGCTGCAGAATGGGTTAGAAGAAAGAAAAGTGCTATAGATTGGGACATAAAGAGAAAGGACCTGCCCTGGGAACTGACTGCAAGTTAAGAGTGTCAAAGGGGCAGAAACAAAAGCGCTCCTCATTTCCCCCTCCTGATTTTCAGCCTCCAAAAGAAAAATCAATTGTGAAAAGGGGCATTTTAGGGAATTTCAACCTCAGTTTTATATGGCTGAGTTATGGCTGGAAGGAAGCGGATGGGCAACACCTTCTGCAGGCAAAAAGAGGATATCTGCATGGTTCAGTGCATCAGCCTTGTCCCATCTCACTGCAGGACACGTACTGGCATAGATTACAACTGGTTTACAAAGTACACTTCACAATCAGGTGTAAAACCCATCACAGACACAAGCCTCAGGCCTGGAGGAGTGAGTTCAAGCCAAGGTGCAACTAAATCTAAGATGTCTTTCAAGCAACAGGCAATAGAGAACATGTTTGCAATTGTTCCAGGGTATTGAGTAGGGTAAAGAGCAGAGGATCCAGGGACTTCCACAGGGAGACTCCAGTGCTCAGCAGGCAGCAGGAGGAGAGGCAGAACTGGATCACAAATGGCGTTCTTATAATGATCCCCCAAAAAGAGAGAGGTGTTTGTCACCTGGGTACTGCTACACCAGTGGCAGGCAGAGCTCCTTCTCCTTGATCCACTCCCTGTGCTCCTCACTATGTCTACTTCAGCACTTTCATGCAAAAAAGAAGGCAAAACAGAGGTAGGAGTTAACTTTTGATGAGCCCAAGCTCCATGGGATTCATTCCAGGAGACTAATGAGTGGCAAGGCCATCCCAGCTCCATTTGGATAACTTGGGTGAGACCTGGGAGCCATGCCAGGAGCATTAACAACCCAAGCCGCAATACAAACAAGCCTATTCACACACAAATAGTGCTCAAGACACCAGCCCAAGCCCCAAGGACGCTGCTACTGGGAAGAGGAGATAAACCCACAGTAAATTAGATCATTATAGATGGCTGCACAGAATCTGTGCTGTGGAACACATCTGACTACAGCAGAAGATGCAGGAGAGCAGGCAGACTTCAGGCAGAAAGGGGAATTGCCACTGGGAGCTGGAATGGGAAGAGAGGTTGGATTCAAACCCCAAACTGCTTTTTGGGAAGGCCAAGGGAAAAGCAGTCAGGCTGAGAGCCATTTCCACTCTGCAAGCCAAAAAAAGAGAAGGAAGCACAAGGCACTGCCCCAAGCTTGCAAAAATAGCCCGAGATTTGCCACTAAAATGCAAGGAAGGAAACATGTTGCTTGGAGAGTGTTCCAGGAAAGGCTCTTTATTATTTGTCTAAGTGCAGCCATTAACAGCTCTGCCTGCAGCTTCCTGCCCAGCCACATGAATATTCAGCGCACAGCGCTCTGAACAAGCTGGGAGCAGCACCCAGAAAAGGCAGGAGGAGAACCCAGCATCTCGTTGGGGTTCAGTGTTGGAGCTTCCTGCACTACCCTGGATTAACGCGGGACACTGCAGTGATGATTCAGAACATCAGAATCCATCAGAAAGTGGGATAAAAACAAACATTGCAAGTTCTTCCTTAAAAAAAAACCCACCCAGAAACCACAAGTCACTTGAACATTCAGGCTTCCTTACGCAGGGTTTGTTCTCCAAGACACAGGGCTCCCAGCCCAACCTCCTTCTCGATGCTTTGTGAAGTCAATTGGCACCTCATTTCCACTGGTGACTCTCCCAACTAAATTAGGTGCCTGCAGGGAGTTAGGAACAGAGCCTGTTCTGCACCTTTGGGTGCCCAGAGCTCCATCTGACTACCAGCAGCTATTATACGCCCAAAGCCATTGCAAAAGGTGTTAAGCTTTACAGGGAGAGGCCACCACTGAGCTTAGTGCAGGCTGCTGTTAGTCCTGGGCTTTGCCTTTAAAGTTATTTTGGGGTGTGAAAGAAGGAGGGAGAATGTTTGCTTTGTAACCAGAAAGCTACAAGAGAGCTTAAAATTGTCATCTGGGAAAGAGAGCCAAAAGTCAGCGCTGTAAAATCTGCTTTAGAGGCATAACACCCTTCTGCTTTATAAGCTTGATAAAGCAAACCCAACTGTATAAACTGGAATATTGGCAAGGAACCGACTGGAAGTAAATCTCCAACAGACAGACAGTATTTAACAAGTCATTACAAGTTAACCTACAGCACAGGGTGAAAGCAAAGTCCAACCCTTTACCATCTGACTGTACCTTTCTGGGTGTTCAGCACTGCTCCCAAGCTTGGGGAGGATCCACTTTCCTCACGAGCATCCCCAAAGAGCTGGAATACATCAGAGATGTGCTACACTCTCACTTCTCCCTTGTGAGAGCCTTAAAACCTGCCCCAAACCAGCACATCAGCTATGAGTGACTTCAGTGAGGCCAGAAATGCTTTTCCCCTGCAGTGAGAGCAACAACCCCCTTTGCCTGAGAGCTCCAGCCAGCAGAAGGCTTCTCCCAGCCCAGCTCCCACCAGTCCTCCCAACCACACAACTTCCACTGTTTATAAGCCTCTTACAAACAGTAAGGAGTTGACTGTTACCATAACAGTGCCATGAAGAGGATAAAAACCATCACAGAAGATCCATTGTCCAAGAACCTCCTCGCACTGGCCAGCCTCCAGATCAGATCTGGCCTCCTGCTTGGACTTCAGAGCAAGGTGTTGAAGAGTCTCATGTCATCTCAGCACAGCTGGGCCCCAGCTGAGCCACGGGACTGCCTCTACATCATAGGCAGCACAGAAAGAAGGAAAATGGAATCACAGAATGGTTTGGGTTGGAAGGGAACTTAAGATCATCCAGCTCCAACCCCCTGCCACGGACAGGGATGCCTCATCGCAGACTGTCACCCAAGGCTCTGCCCAACCTGGCCTTGAACACTGCCAAAGTTGGAGCATTCACCCCGTCTCTGGGTACCCTGTGCCAGTGTCTCAGCACCCTCACAGTAAAGAACCTCTTCCTTATATCTAACCTGAGATATCTGTGCAGAACATCCTGATGGAAAAAGAAAGTGAGACCAAGCACAAGGAGCTTGAATGATGCAGAACTGTCTTCAGAAGGTCCTTCTGCTCAGGGACATCGACCTGAGGGACACTATTCAGGTGCCTTGTGAGCACTTCACAGGGTTCTGAGGTGGGAGAAGGCCAGATTTCATTGCCTTACCAGCACACATCCTCCTGCTCCTCCTTTCATGGCCAGATTCCTGAGAGAGAAGTAGCTGCTGCTCTCCAAATACCTCCTTCAAGTTACCTGTGCCAAACACCATCGAAGCAGCCGTAGCTTGGCAAAACATGCTTTAACACAGACAAGGTTTCTCCTTAGGTGCCAAGCATCAGATTTCTGCTAGGAAAAGGCATCCATCCAAAAGGTTTTGAAGTCTTTGATGCACATGAGACACAATCCAACACAAACCAGCAAGTCAGCAACTTCCCCAGGCAAAAAGATGGAGAAAGACCACCTCAAAATCATCATCCAATCCCTCATATGCTGAAGTTCTTCCTCTCCTAGCTTCTGGGAAGGAAAGATGGGCTCTACAGATGGCCCTAAGGTATTTACACTAAGGGACAAGGTGAGACCAACCTGCAAGACCACGACAGAGACAGAGCAGCACTTAGATGGAGCAGCCCCAAGCAAAATGCTTTTCCCTCCTCTTTTAACCCATAACCACCCAAACCCTTGCAGCCCACAGAGGCTCTGAGCAGAGATCACTGGGTAGGAAATACTTCTGTAGCTGCTTTCAGCAGCTTTGAGTCTGCAGCACAACACAGAGCAAAGAGATACTCCAAGACACAAGCAGGCAGCCTCTGGATCTTGGCACTACAGCTCTTGGGTCGCTCCTTCATTAGTGGTGATACATCTTCAGCTCTGTGCTTCTTCACAGCAGGGCAAACATATTGCAAGAAAGCTACTACAGGAGAGAGGAATAATTCAAGTTTAAGGAAGGAAGGAAAAACCTAAGAGACTCACTGCTTCTTCCTGAGGAGAGATAATGAGAGCCATGACAAGCCATAGAGAATGCACTATTTTAGCTCGGAAATGCACTAGAAACTAGAGCCCCACTGCCCGGAATCATTTAGCCTCTTCAGAGCCCTTGTTGCAATGAAAGCGAGGGGTAAAAACCTGCTGAAAACAGGACGTAAGAGCCCAAGTCAAGCTTAGGCATATTTTCCCCACAACGGGGTGCAAGGGGAAGAGCAAAGTCAATGCCGAGTGGAGTTCAGCACAGAAGAGGCTCTTCTGTAAGTGACTACCTATGGATAAAGCTCTTACCAATGAATTAAAGTAACCAAAATAGCACCAGTGGGAGAGGGGCCAGAGAGACCTGAAGCTCCTGTATGTGTGCATGCCAATAAAGTAGAAATATTTTGTCCCCACCTTGTTATTATTTACATCCTATTTGGCCATTTCTATTTACTTAGCATTCCAAGGCACACACGTTTTACGGTGTCATTACTTGATATGTGAGCCCTAAAATCAGAAGGGAGCAAGAAATATTCCAAATCTAAGCAATGTCTAGAAATGTGGGACATTATTGTGAGTTGTTTAACTCAAGCTGCATTCCGCCTTGGAATGATTGTGGTTTAGCACTGAACACAGCAATGATTTCCTGGATAACTGACATAATTCAACCTGAAATCTTGCACAGATGAAGGATACAGCAGCCTAAAGGTGGATCATACACACAGGCACACTGTGTGCATTGAAAAGACAGAGCTTTCCCAAAAGCAAAGGAAAAGAAAGCAATGTGGGGTAGAAACGTGAAGAACATCCACATGAACGGGGCTTGGAGCAAGTTGGACTAGTGGAAGGTATCCCTGCCCATGGCAGGGGGTTGGAACTGGATGAGCTTTAAGGTCCCTTCCAACACAAACCAGGCCGGGATTCCATGAAAACATACTTACTCACTAAAACACTGCCAACATGCTCAGGCTCATGTTCCAAAAGCCCCAGACAATCACGTTTTGTCATGTTCACAGTGCACGTGGCTGGGTCAGAGCACGGATCTGGATGATGAGCAATGCTCACTCTTACATAAACTCTCCAGGTTTGTAGCAGTGTCTCTGCCATGTAGAAACTTCTAATCCCATTGAGGCTACAGATAAACCTTCTCAGTCCTGTTTCTATACACTAGATATCCCCTGTGCTGGAGGATGCTCCGCTGTGCTTTCAGTTTTCAGGAGCCACCAGTTAATTCCAGGAGCCCTGGCACACAGGTGCTGTCAGCCCTGGTGACAATCTGCCCTTGGTTCTCACCTCCTCATCCAGCTCAACTTTATCAACACTCCAAACACGAAGTAAAGGCACTATTCCTACCACAGGAAGAGCAGAAGGAGCAGGGGCTGCCAGAGCCTCCCTTCAGATCCCACTGCAACGAGAACATAACAAGGTAAAGGAAAACTCCGTATTTCACTGCAGGATTCAATTGGCAATGCTTTTCCTCGCTGCACACAACCTCCTTCAACTTCTGCAGCTGCAGTTCAACCTCCCTTTCAGAGCTCTGAAGGATTTTCCAGCATCTCCAGCCCTGGACACGACCAGAAACGGGTCTATTTTAAACACTGCCTGCTTTAAATGATGGCAAGCATTAACTGCTTCGTGAGCTGAACATTTGCTCCCTTCCTCTCAGCACACTCAGCACCAACAAGAGATTTTTGGCACAAAACCCCAAAAGCTGCATTCTGCTCCAAGCCTGCTTAACTCACTTTGGAAACAGTTAAAGGGCATAAGACAGCTTGGTACAGTCACTTAAACAGGTAGAAATACACTCATTTGGGCACTGCTTATTCCCTGCCAAGTGCATTTGGCCAAGTCTTTAATACACTGAGGTCTGAAAAACTGCTTTTTATGATTATTCTTATTATTTTACATAGTAACAATGGCATCCAGAGCAAGATCTCTACCAGCTAGGGCTGAAAACATAGCACACAAAAAGCTGTGCAAGAGCTCTGCTAACAGCAGCACACCCCCAAAAGGGCAGGGAAAAGGAAACTCTGCAGCTTTATTTTCTCTGGAACTCCAGACACAGAATCCCAGAGTGGTCTGGGTTAGAAGGGACCTTAAAGCAGGGGCACCTTCCAATAGAGCAGGGTGCTCCAAGCCCCTGTGTCCAACCTGGCCTTGAACACTGCCAGGGATGAGGCAGCCACAGCTTCTCCGGGCACCCTGTGCCAAAGCCCCACAACCAACTTGCATTTCATCCTTAAGGAGCTGAAACACCCTTTTCCTATGGGAGTATGGGAAGAAAACATCTTTGCAGAGCTCCTCTTGCAGGGATTTTCAGTGGCTGGGGCTCACAAAGAGAGCTCAGAGGTCTGCAGAGCTGCAGTGGGTAGCACGGCCCATTGCTGGCACAGGAGCTTTGTTTATTCATGAACCAGCTTGCAAGGGCTGGCACTGCATCTCTACCGCTGCTTTCTTCCCTCACACCAGGGTGGGACATGGGAGCAGCATTCCAGACCGCTGCAGGGTCCCCATGGGAGAGCTCCTGCAAGAAGAAAGGCAGCAGATTCCAATTCCCGTGCTGCTCCCCAGGAGCCGAGTCACAGAATGCTTTGGGTTCCAAAGGACCTTAAGTTCATCCAGCTCCAACCCCCTGCCATGGGCAGGGAGACCTTCCACTAGAGCAGGTTGCTCCAAGCCCCATTCAACCTGGCCTTGAACACTGCCAGGGATGGGGCAGCCACAGCTTCTCCGGGCACCCTGTGCCAGCGCCTCAGCATCCTCATTGGAAGAACTTCCTTATTTCCAATCTGAACTTCCTTTGTTCACTCTGAACCCGTCACCTCTTGTCTGTCGCTCCAGCCCCTGATGCATCTCCCTTTCAGCATCCTTGGAGCCCTCTTCAGACACTGAAAGCTGCTCTGAGGTGTAAAATGCATTGCTTCCAGCAAGGAACTTCAATACGTGGCTGCTGTCGCCTGGGAGCTCAGATTTGTACTTGTCCCAGTATGGCACAGCAGCTCCTGCTCACCTACAGCAGCAAAAGGGTGATGTGGAGGTAGGAAAATCCATCCCAGCCAACTTGGCCTCTCACTGGCAAAGAATTTAGAGGGAAGAGGTGCAAGCCAGAAAAACCCCACTCTGTTAAAGCATTAACCTGCATTAAGACCTGGTTCCTCCTGGGTGAAACCACACTGTGCTGGAGCTGGTTTAGGCACTGAATTCATCATGTTTCAAAAGCAAATGTCAAACAAAGACCTACAAAGGCTACTGAAGGCCTGGCCTGTGCAGCAGCACATGCCCCACCAGGTGCGTGGGGAAGAAAAAGGCAAGAAGCCTCTTGGAAGATTGTGAAATTGAACTTCAGAGAAGGAATTAAGCCAAACTCCCACGAGCCAAAACACGCTGTAAATACCAGCTCCGAGGATGGAGAACAAACCCGAATGCATGAACATCAACCACTGGCTTGGAGAGGAACCTCTGTGGACACCAGCACCTCCCAAGGAAATCCTGGTGGCCTTCAGCACTAGTGTGCTGCACAGCCTGGACCTGCAGCTTGTCCACCTGAGCATGCATGGCTTGGAGGAGCGTTGAGGACATGGAGACAGCCACAGGCTCCTGTCCCAGTGCTTGGCTGGCAGAATAAGGCCACACACTGGTTAAATCCTGACTTTTAGGATTCAAAGAAGCAGAGAAGGAGAAGAATCAAGAGATTTGCTAAAGACTATGAAGACAGGCTAAGAGAGCTGGGGTTGTTTGGCCTGGAGAAAAGCAGGCCCCTTAAGGGGAGACTTTAGAGCAGCTCCAGTGCCCAAAGGGGCTCCAGGAACCTGGAGAGTGGATTTGGACAAAGGCCTGTAGGGATGGGACAAGGGGCATGGCTTTAACCTGCCTGAGGGGAGACTGAGATGTGCTCCTAGGCAGAAGTTCTTCCTTGTGAGGGTGGGGGGACCCTGGAATGGGTTGAATAGAGAAGCTGTGGCTGCCCCATCCCTGGCAGTGTTCAAGGCCAGGTTGGACAGGGCTTGGAGAACCTGCTCCAGTGTGAGGTGTCCCTGCCTGTGGCAGGGCTTGGAAATGGATGAGCTTTAAGCTCCCTTCAACTCAAACCAGGCTGGGATTCTGTGACTTCAAGTGGAACTCACAGGAATTCCTATGTAGGAATTCATCAGCCAGACAGAAAGATGTGACAGTTATTGTGATGCAAAGGCTGATTAAACCTTCAGGTTTGTATTCCAAAGGAAGCCAGGCTATAAATGTGCTTTTGTTTCAGTCTTTATAGTCAGCTTCCTACACACCTCTGCACAAAACAAAGCCCTTTTCCAGCACCCCAGGGAAACCCTGCCCCTGGCTTACATCCTTGCTCAGCCTACACAGCGTTCACCCTCTGCATTACAAGTTCCTTGAAACCAAAACCAAGAAACTAGATTAAAAGGTGTGGGGGGGAGAATACTTAATGAAGTTCCAGGAAGCAACAGGTCCCCAGGCCTATCTTCTCCCAACATTTCCTCTTGAAACGCCTCGTAGCTGGCTGCTAAACGAGGAAAGAGCAGTTTTGGGGGTCTGGCCTCAATTCTTGGTGCTAGGAATGTTGAAGAAAGAAGGGAAAGTCAAAAAAGGGCCCCAAGAAGGGACTAAGGATAAATAAACCCAAACAGAATGTGAGAAAGCCCCACATGTGATGCAGCAGAACATGAGTCCAGAACCAAACCCATCCCTGAGATCCTCTGCTACCACGTGCTACAAACCCCAGCACCATAAGGCTCCCACTACTGGAGCCTTTTACTAAACCAGTTTATAATGGTTCCACCATCAACAGGCAGCAACTGGTTTCAGGTGAGGATGTGCCAGTTCCTCCTGGCTGCCTCACCACATGAAACCAGTCCAAGGAGGATGGAAGGAGGATTTGGTTTCTTCCTCCCAACCATCACCCATCCACTTCCTCTCTCGAACTTCCCCATCTTTCCAAACGGGAGAGGGGAATCTTCTACCTGCCCCATGCCACATCCACAAACTCCCTTTGACAACAGCGCTTCCAAGTTAGGCCAGATTAGGAACCAGCAAGCGGCTTAAAACGAGTACCACCACTCACAACGTACCAAGGTGGGCTCAGCAAAGCTCAAGAGCAAGTTCATTTTCACCCAACACCTCCACAAATCACAAAGAGAGGGAAAGAAATCCAAGCACAAAATACATACGGTGGGAACTCCTGGAGAAAACTGGGAACTAAGGAATCTTGGGCAACAGAAATACAACCAATAAGTAGAGATTAATGTTAGAAGTCCCCATCAACAGGGAAGAGTTAAACTACAGCAAAAGACAAATGGCAAGTGGGAGGTTGACTGTGTTCACCAAGTTTGTGAAAGCTTTTCCTCCTCCTAATCTGAGCAGACGGAGAGCAGGGAGGAGAAGTCCTGCTGCAAAGCACAGCCAGCTCCAAGCTCTTGGGTATCAGAAGGATATTGGCAAATTGGAAGGCATTCAGGAAAATCCAGTGAAGCAGCTGGAGGGATTGATTTACAACGAAAGATTAAAATAACTGGAGGCCTGGCTTGGCTAAGCAGTAACTGAGGTGGCCATAATGATGTTTTACAGTTAGTTGACAGGCAAGTGGCAAAAAGCGGAGGAAGTGTTTAACGTTCCCCACTTAGGTAGAACCAAAGCACTGGCAGGTATTTAGGGCAACTCAAGGCTGTGTTCAAGTTCTCAAAGCAGTGAGGTCTATCAGGTACTAAAATAGCTTCCCACTTCTCACTTCCCAAGCAGCTTCTAGGAGCAGAAAGAACACACTGAGAGAAGCCCGGGAATCCCTACAAGCCTCCCAGGTTGATTCCCAACACCCTGAACCCACACCTTTGCTGTTAGTTCTTAACACCAAGAGCAAACAAGAAGTCCAGCCCACAAAAGGACTGCAGTTGGCAACAGTCACAACCCCTGTCACCAAAGGTGAATATGATCTCGTGCTTTAAGGAAATGAGGAGCAAGGATGTTAACCCTCCTCGCTTTCCAAATGGGAATCTGGCTGCTCAATCCACCTCCCACAAGCTTCTCCTCCACATTCAAACAGTGAAGTTATTCTTAGGCTCTGCTGACAAAACCCCCAATCCAAAAGCATCCAGCAAAGAGAACTGTTGCATTCCTCTCCAGAACCAACTCCAGTTTAGGCACCACTGTTTTAAAAGCATTTTACAAAGAACCAGCCAAGTCCTTCAGACCACTCCAGGTGAAAGAAAGCTCCTGCCCCATCAGCACAAGTGAGGCAAAATAAACTGGGAAGCTCAATGAAGCATTAGTGTGTATTCCACAATGTTAACCTGAAATGTTGGCTTTAGAGGGACCTGTGCTGGGGAAAAAGTGATAACTTCATAAGGAAAGGTTAACTATGGGGCTCAGTAAAGAGGCAGCAAATGGGCAAAGCAGAGCAGAACAAGGAGGTTTTGTTGTCACACACACTTCAGCTCACACCTGAACCAGCTGATCTCTTTGCCTTAGCTGAGGGACTCCAAACGAGCACTTTTGGCAGTAGGAACAACCCAGCTTTGAGCTGTGATGCAGCTGCACTCACAGAGCTGGAGCTACCGAGAAGCAGCTTTCACAGTGCCAGCAGCAGGTGAGCAAGTGCATGGTGAAACCTCAGCACTCCAACAAGCTCTGAGAAGTCTGAGCTCTCCAAGTGCCCCAGTAACCACTGGTTCGGACTTGAAAAGAAACTACTCCATCCTCCAATTCCTGCTGTTTGCATCTTACTGACAGTACACCCCAGGAGTCAATGACCTGCTGAGAGTCCCCCAACTCCCAACACCCTGCAGACCCACAGCCGTGCCTCAGCCTACACCCTACAACCACTCTACACCCTGTCTACAGCTGCTTGCCACTGGGAGCCTCCCACATTTAGGCTGGGATCCTCCCCACCTGCCCCAAAAGCCTCACTGAACCTAATCCCCCTCCTCATCCACGAGGGCAGAGCTCAATTAAAGGGGCTCCCCCTGCACCTCAGGGGGTCCCCAATAGGATCCATCCCAAGCCTCCTCTAACCCTTGATGGCTCCATATCTATCACCCCTCCACGACACCCCATGTCTCTTCAGGCTCCCTCAGGACCTGCACACAGAGGGGTGTCCCACATCTACAACCTCCAGAGCCCCCCCTTAATTCTCTCTCATCTTCCAGAGCTCTCTCAC
>JAOEHX010053580.1:0-25110 GCA_025448015.1 Bolborhynchus lineola | reverse complement strand
CATCTGATGCCAGACCAGTCATACTATGATAATTATAATAAAGAGTTCTGTTAAGATGTGGCATGTTAACTGCATTGCAACCTATAAGCACATTACCTTTAAAAAAGTTAGTAAGAAGTATCATGAAGAAGGCCAATCCTCTTTAGAGACATTTCCATTAAGGAAAACCAAGGAAGGGACACAAAAAAACCCAAGCATTCAGATATGCTGGCAGCAATCAGAAACTTTACCAAAGATCCTAATATTGACGCCTTTGTATCAAATTTGCCAGGCCAGAACTTGGTTTTTAACTAAACATTTATGCTATTTCAGGATACAAAAATTATCCTCATTCTGAATTTCCAAGTCTTTTCTGCTCAACTGTGTTTATTTTTCTTTCATAGAGAAAAGCTCATAACACATTAAAAATGCAGACTTTATTTTTTTTAAACTGAAATAAATTGAATATTTGGAGTTCTTAAATCACTACGAACTAAATATGAAAAACTCCAAATGTCTTCAGTGAAAATTATACACAAAAAGAATTGTCTACCAGATAATTCGGCCCTTAAATAGCAGTTCTGAACAGAATTGATTTCAGCCACTGAGAGTGACCTAAATTTGTATTCTATAATATTCATCTCATATTCAGAACAAAGGGACTTCCATATGCACATGCAGAAACATAGCAGCTTGAGCAGGACTCTGTACTCTTTTACACATCCCACCTCAACACTGGAGAACCACCAACAGTGGAGACAGTTTTGGCACTGATACAAATTTGGACTGCTGTAGTCCTACCATCATATGTTTTCAACCTTCTGTTTGTGTTCTCTTTCAGTTGTCTGCTAAGTCCTGCATATATTAGTTAGGGTGATGTTGAAACACCCCTGGCTCCTAAGTGTTCTTTCTGTCCTTTTTTCCCCAGGAATTTAAATATAGAAAAATAAAGTGGAATGGAAAATCAAAATCAAAATAAAATCACTTTTCCTCTCATTACCTTATTTTTTTAATTCTCAGTTACTACCATAGCAGCGCAACATTTGCATTGCTGATTTGATGCCAGCATAATTGCACACAGTATGTCTGATTTGACATTACTACTCTTGACTTCCATTGGACTAAGACTAGATCCAAAATAGAGTATTCATCAAGGCCTTCAACAGAGGATGAATAACGTCAGGATTTTTTAAAAACTAAACTTGTCATCAGACCACTGAGTACTTACAATGTGTTGATGATATCATAGCAAGTCCCTGAAGGGGACACAAAAGGGTACAATTTTAGAAAACTCAAATCCCAGTTCAGCACTAAAGACAGCTCTAATATTTGCTGACTCAGAGAAAAGCTGTCCCACTATTTTGGGAACAGGACTTGAAACAACATAAAATGGAACAGGAAATAGTTCTAACCAACTTAATTTTACATCGTAGATCTTTCTGGAAGCTTTCTAAAGCACAAAGCTATAGTTCCCCTCTCTTAAGCAGTCAGTATTTGAAGAAAACTGGTATTTGCTCATTGTAAAAATATAACTTTTCTGGTTTTATACTGAAGTTAAAGAAATGGAATATCATAAAGCAGCAGCAGCAGAAATCTATAGCACATGTACTGGACAAAACTAGAGCTCTGCATTTATATTTTTCCATTATAAAATAAATAGTTCTCAAAATAATCTTAGAACAATAAACTTGTAATGTATGTCAGAAGGAATTCTATCAAAGTAAAATAATAGATAAAAAACCCTATTGATTCAGTTTTATGTGGCTTATAACTTTCTCAAGTGTTCCTGCAAAGGCTGCATTTGTACAGCCTGCCACTTTAGCCATTTCAAGCACCATGGCAATAGCACTTCCTCTGTCAGCCTCTTCTCTATTACTGAACTTAAGCTACTTGTCTTCAGTTTAAGGATTCTACCATTGCCCTTTCTCATTCTGCCAGTCATCACTTTCTTACTGTCAAGAGCTCAACACCCATGTCAGCCTGGCATATGATGCCAGTCACACTTGCCAACTCGTAAAGTTTGAGATGTATCTCTCTGGCTTTATTTCCCCATGATTCCTCTCACACTTGGAAGAAATTCCTTGTGAAACTTACAAAACTAGCTATTGCACTTGCTTTCTAACGGCCTCTGAGAGATTTTCTTTCCCATGATACCTTCAAAAAGCTTGGCCAGCATTTGCAATCGTGCTGACCAATACTCCCGGTGCTGCCGTGCACTGTCATTAGCTGCACTGCCTTGTTGCTTTTGTTTTATGCTTAGACAGTAAAGTTCTTTGGAAGCAGGAAAAGTCTTTTTCCTTTTATGCTATATCTAATGCAGCGTGTCTGAGAGCTCTCACAGTCTGAGTGCTTGCTGAAGCCATGGCAATACAAATAAGTAACAGCATTGGCACTAATCAAATTCACACACCACTTCCTTCGGTAATTTGATAATAGGTTCTGTGTCTATGCTGATAATATTCCCCATTTTTCTGTTTTTTATACGTGTAAGTACTACTGTGGCTTAAAGAGGTGCATCTGCATGTTTTAATCCTCACATAAATATCAGTCTATTTTAACACATACTCTTATTAGGCATTAAAATGAGAATTATGGGTAAGGTTGCTCTATCAGTGAATCAAAAATCAGCCAATGCCATCAATAATCAAGGCTGTGCAACTGTAATTCCGTATCCTGCTTTTAGATATAAACATAATCTGTTTATTGATCAGATACTTAGCTTTTGGAGAGACCAGTCTTATTTAGAGGAAACATAGTCAATCACTATGCACTTTTATCTCCTGAAATCAATAGATTTTGCCTGATCTTTCTTAGTGCGTACCACTAGAACAATGACCTGAACAAAGACATTATCGGTTCTGTTGTTGGCAGTTCTGTGGTAGTGTGGACATGATATTTTCATATTTTACATTGGAAATAAACCAATTGGAGCCCAGTTTTAAAACTTGAGAACTGTCTGACTAGTCTAGAAATTTTGGGTGCCTAATCTAGAATACACAAATAGGCTAAAGACAGACAGCAGTGTGCCACATAGCAATGTAGATGTTTCTAGAGGATACCTAGCCCAGCAGAGCCAAACGTGAGCATTTGGGCTTGACAGACTTGCCCAGAAACGTATTAAAAACCTTAGCAGAGGCAAATTCATTGCTTGGCTCTTCAGATGACATGTAATGTTCCCTAACCACAAAATCACCCTTTGCCTTGCAATCCATCACACACATAGTCATATTTTTCAACAAAAGAAGAAAGCATTCTAAGGAAAGCTCATTCAGCACAAACTGGTGATTCATTTCTAAAGGAGGCCACCCTGTGCACGAAGTGATCATTTAATTAAACCATATAACACCTCCACAGAAATAGTATTTCACAGGCATTCCACATTTTGCTGCTTCCTTACTTGTAGATTAGTTTTGCCAACTTCAATATTAATTTACTTTCTTCTTAAAGCTTCTGAGCAAAAAAACCATGAAAACAAACACACATACACACCCTACCTCCACCCCCTCATATTCTATGGATAAACATTAGCTTACACTGCAAGTGCTCATAAACTTTACCTTTTGGTTGACAAATCTTTATCAGCTAATAAATGTGTATCACTGGTAGGTAGTTTCTCTGTGGACTAAGTGAAAGGAAAATCTCCCTCCTCTTTTTATTCATTTTCAGCTATCAGTTTCTTTTAAATCAAAAAGATTAAATATTGTATTTTTTTCCCTAGGTCAACATTTTGAAGATGAAATGCTCAACTTTTTGCAATATGCTATAATAGTAATAAAATATACCAAATTTCAGTTTGAAAAAATAATCAGTACAGAAAACCCCCAAGTTGAAAGCAAAATGTTAAACAAAGTTAAATGACTGGAAATGAAGAAAGACTTTAAATTGTTGACTTGGAAAAAAAAAAAGCATTAGGAAACTGATTCCCGCTCTCGTTCCCTGATTACTTTAAACCTCTCCATTATTCTGTTTCTGTTCTACTTGGAACAGTCCTCTCCTTCTCTCTATTTTTTATGTTTGGACATCGGACTAAATCATTGATCACTCAGCCAGCTTCCCTGGGGACATTCACTAGCTCTCCCGATGTACACCCTTCTCCAGTTCACGTATGTCAGGTCCAAATCCACCTTCTTTAAGCTCTGGACATTTTTCTACAGTTTCGGCCACCTCACATCCCTCCCAATGCTTTCGCATACTAGCATACTTCCTCTTCAGTTTTACACTTCAATTGACCACAGGAGATGTGTATGCATTGACTTGCTAAAATATGACTGTGCTGGGACTAGCAGATAGACTACAGTGGGAAAAGAAAAATCTTTTTATTTTAAATTCCATTGCTCATCATCAAGTGCCCTTTTATAAACCAGACAGAATGGCTGGGATGAAATTCCTGCAATTTTAAAGTAGGAAATATTTAGTTCACACAGTATCTTCAGAAACCTCACCTTCCAAAGAGGACATTTCCCTCCCAACAGGGGACATTATCCTGGACTTAGCTCCGCTCTTCACTGCTACTAGTTGTCAGCCCTTGAGATTTGCATTAAAAAATATTTCTACACTATACCAGTATCATGAAAGTGATTTAACTTAATCTTGGCTCATCAAGTAGCCTTGTGGCATCATTGTAGCCCATTTAATTCAGAATAGCCAGAGAATGAGGGCAAGATTTTCTAAGACCACTTCAACCTTCATTTCAATACACAGAAGTGATACAATTTTTCTGTTCTGCACTTAACCCTGAAGGTTGCAAAAACGGAGGAGCTGATACTCTCTAGCAGAAAGTAGGTTTAATTTCTAAATTTAAATCTCAGTGAAAGGAAGAGAAACAGTTTTAGGGAAAAAGTAAGAATGTTTTAACCATTGTTGCTTTTAAACCTTCTTTTTAGGCTGTTGCTTCATTCAGCTGTGCCAAGCATTTAGCACTGACCTGATAGACGTGAGATTGCTTAGTTTGCCTAACAAAATCTAGTACTTTTTCTAGAAGAAGATTTGTAACTTAGTTCACAGAATGATAAAATAAATTACTCTTTGAAGCCTGATGTAATTGTAGAATTATGAACTCTCACCACTTTGATAGAAACTGTCAGGAGGATATACTGCATGCTCAGACGTCTGGCAGGTGCAATGCTCCCAGCCCTGTTTCTACAACTGGTAAAAATTAGAAAATAGAAGAATACATTTTCTGTATGATTGAGAAAGTGTCTGGAGCAAGACCTGAATGAACAGGAGGGAAAAGAGCAACAGTGTTTACAAGCTCCTAAACCCATAATGAACGTACCAAACCAATTGCTCAAAATCCCAGCAGTTGATTGCAGAAAATATGTATCATTGACATCCTCCTATCTCCTATTACAGTTTATTCTGCTGATTCTCCTGCCTTATTTGTTTCAAATGTAGGAAATGGTTTCAAATGGCCAGTTGTTGCTTTGTTATTACAGTTCCAGCCCCTTGCTTGCACAAGAAGAGAAATGGGAGGATTGCGAATGCATTAAGGGGCTGCCTTGGACTAGCTGTGGTAACTTGAGAGGCTGAGCACTTGTCATACCAATCTATGCACAAGTAATTGAAGATATTAGAGGAAGCATTCCTTGTCATAACCAACACACTGGCTAATTTTCACACTACACTGAAAGCTGCTAAAATTGTGCCTCCCCCCACTTATAGCTGAATTTCCACATGAAACATGGTATAGCTTATAGTAAACCAAATAGATATCAGAATAAAAAGCAAGGATCTGAATAATATATAATGTTTGTTAAAAGAAGAAAACAACAACAACAACAACAACAACAAACCCCCACAAAAAACAACCTAACCAAAAAAAACCCCAAAACATTTAGAATAAACTAAAACCCCCAAACCAACAAACCAAACAACTTAAGAGAAAAATAATATAAGTTACTTGAGAATTTCAGACACTTCTGTTAGAATAAAATACCCTGGCTTTATTGATTTCACTTTGTACTAGTTACTCATATAGGCCCATTTCACTACCAGCAGCTTTTAAAAAACACTTAGTATCACTCCATCGAAAAGTTAAGCAGTGGAAAGAGCCATTTTTAAACTTACCTTGCATTACCATTAAATGTTTTTCCTACTTCAAAATTTTTTTTCTAAATTAATGGGCAGGAATTAGTCACCTTTCTTTGTTACTGTTGTATAAAAATGTCATTTTCAGCTCAATGCCTTTCCATCAAGGGATTAATAACTTGTGTGTGTGTATTTTTATAGTATATATTACCATTTTATAATGAAATGTTAAATATTTTACTTGTATTCGTATTTTACTTTGATTTGTACTGAGTACAGAGCATTTGCAGTATTTCTATTTACTAGAATATTTTATTAAAATGAATTTTTAAAATCACTCATTGCTTAAAAACAGTATTGCTATTTTTTTTATACTGTCTTCTTTTCAGTAATGTGACCAACATTTACTCTGTTGTAGTATAGTATCATGGATAGTCAGGACTTTACACCACCTTTTATTTTGTAAATTAAGGGCAGGTTCCAGACCACTTTTTTTTTGGTGTACTACCATCAATTAGTGGACTTTTCCCATACAGAATAACCACTTTGATAGTATCTTCTCAACAACTGCTTTTCTTGCTTTCTTTTCTCCAGCACATTCTACGACATCCATTCTTACCTAGATTGCTCATTTTGTACCTACTGCCCAGTAACACAGCAGAAAAGGAAATAAAGATTTGGCCAAGGAAGCCTCACTCAATAACTTCTATTGACATGCATGAATTTTTTAAAATACATTTTAACTAGCATTATATTGTTTTACTTCAGCTTAGGAGGCTTGCTTCTATGCTCTCTTATAGCTCAAATATAGAAAAGTGTGCCTCCTTGGCTTCTCTCACTGCCATAACTAAGATCAGCCTGCAAGCTTTCAGCACTTCTTAGAAGCTTAAAAGGCTACAAACATACAAACATATATTACAAATGCCTTCCTTTGGTATTAATAATACTCAAGATTTTCTTAGCATTTCCTCCTTCTGATTATTCAATGAACATGTCATTATATATGGCATATTTTTACTCTTTGAATTTCTTACAATTTGGCTAATGAAAGTTAATAAAGTGTTGTCCTTGTATTACATTCTAGCACATTAAGATTTCATCAATAAAATATGTGATTAAGAGTTGGTTTTACTAGTCCAAAAAAGGACAGGAATATTTTTGATTCTGCCTTACATTAGCATTTTGTGTGGAATGTGACACTATCAACATACATTTGGCCTGACTTAGATTTATTTTTTAAATCCTGCATAAAATAAATCTCCACATTAAAAATAATAAAATTTATTCTGAGATTTTCCTTAGACAATAGGTGCTTACATTTTGTACCAATTTGCTATTTCTTCTCACTGTCAGCATCTGCTGCCCATACTGGTATTTCCCACAGAGAAGACTAATTAATGTCCAATGTCGTTTCAGCTACCATATTGTATGGCTACTTAATCATGTTCCAGCCCAGAGATTCTATGTTATTTCTCCTCTCCCTCCCCTTCCACGGTAGTTAACTCTGATAAAATTCTCATTTGGTATTGAAAATTGAAAAGAGGACTGAAGAATAGTAGCCTAAATCCATGTATACTTTCTTCTTCAGTGCTCTCACTTATAGCATAGGTTCTTATACAACACTCATCACTACATTATCTAATCCAATTCTGTCAAAGTGCTGCCAGGTTTTTATTTTATTTTAAAATATTATAAATTTAGTTGACCAAATCCAATCACAAATTCATCAAAGTATTATTCCTGAAGGCAAAAGTCTATGTAATAGCATAGATGCATTTTTGAAGATGTACTTGCATTTCATAAGACAAGCAGAGGGAATATTTTAAAATCAGATGCCCCAAAATCAAGAGAAACTGTTCATTCACATCTATGATTTAAAGAGAAATCCCATCAGCTGGCTTCAAAGTCCAAAGACTTTGCAGTAGTAAAGGTAGGTGTTTGGGTAATTGTGGTACAGATTATAGAGGTTCTAGAGACTTATAGAAAAGTAAGGGTATGTGACATGCCATCGGAGTGCTATGAAGAAAACTGCATCGGCTTAATGTGGTAAAAACTGGTAACAAGCCTTTCCTTTGACATTAGTTATAAAATATTCTCCAGGGAAGTTCCACAGATAATATATGTTTACAATTCAATTTGAAGTCATAAAGGCATGTTTTCTGAAATGTTCATATCTAGATAAAGCCTTTTTTTTTTCCTAGGTCCTGTATACTGCTGTTAGAGGCTGTCTTTGATCAGTTGCTGACCACGAGATACTAAACACTACTGTAGGTTCCCGATTAACATGGAACCACTTTCCAACTGTTAGAAGCTGACATGCAACTAAAAAAACCAGTATAATTTGTGCTAAAAACCTACTTTTTTACACATACTAGACTGCTAATATCTATTAAGGCAAACTGTAGGTTGTCTTAGTAACAAATTATTTCTCTGTAAAACAATTCACCATCATATCCACTTTTTTACATGTCAATATTTGTAATACATGAATTCTGAAATGATGCTTATGTTTTTCCCACGGTTTTGTACCTTGATTTGAAAGTCACCAGGTGGTGACAGATATTGAGAATCCAATTCCTCAGTATCTGTCAATATCAATATCAATTCCTCCTGAGTACGGAAACCCCTCAGCAGGACTGGGAAGAGAGATGGTGGTTTTGTACAGAAAGCTTGGGACATTTGTATCTCAGAAGAGATCATTTTCCTACACTGGCAGATCTGAGGGATTCTCTGCATCTCCTGACTCCCAAAAGTTCATTTCCATTAGCACAAAAAATATTTTCATACTGAAGTTAGCTAACTTCCACTCATCAAATGGAAATAAATGAGCAATACACCCCAGCACTTAGCCATTTACAAAGAGATGAGATGCTTTCTATGACTGCTGCCTCTTTAACAGCCATAGAAGTTGTTCACATGACTAGATTAAAGCAGATGTATAACTAGTAGATATATGTAGCAAAGGACATAAAATTAGAGACACTCGTCTAAATAACTGGCCTGACATAAACCAGCAAATTCATGACAGAATCAGAAACTGGACTTGCTGCTCCCTACCAACCACATTTTAACTGTACATCCTAGTATTTGAAGGGAAAAAACAAAAAATCTTAATTTTCAGTAAAGTGGTGACTGCACATTGTGGAGGAAGTATAAAATCAAAGATGGCCATAGTTCTGATGGATTAGAATATATTCATTAATATATTCCATGTACATTTATGGAGTTACTTTTAGTTATTTTTATAATCTACAACCTAAAAAAACCCAACCTACTAAGCTATGATTTTTTTCAGGAGAATGAATGAACATTTTGCACTCAAACCCACATGAATATATTACTAACTTGGGGCTAGTAGACTCATTTTACCAAATTCTGCTGTTAGTTTCCTTGGGGGATCAGTGGAACAATTTTTGGAGGTCTGCTCTGCTATTTCAGAAGAGGGTAGAATGCAAAGCTCGATTCTCCTGGCTCAGGCAGGAATACGCTTATTGCTGCTTGTTTTAGGGATGTGCAACACCCTACAGATCCCCCTAGGATGAAGTCCTACAGGAAAGTGCAAGATTTCAGAAGTCTGTGACTTCAGCTCCTTCAGAGCAGTATTTATATGAAGTCTGGATTTGAAACAAAATTCTGTGAATGTAACAGCCCTATACTAACATCGTGTATTATAGGCAATCAAACAAAATATCAGAAATCGATACAAATCCACTCTTCAGGCTCCAAGTGACTTAGTTAACAAATAAACAGAAATAATACCTGGTTAACAAATAAACAGAACAGAACAGAATAGAAATAATTTTGGTTTTTTTTTTTTTTTGTTGTTGTTTGGTTGTTGTTTCAGTTTTTTTTTCTACCAGTTTGCTTATTCTTTAAGTTTCGCTTCATAATACAAGTATAAAAAAGTAAAATGAATGGATTAATAATGTGGCTGTCTGTAGATGAATGTATATATGAAAAAAAACATTATTATGTGATACTGCTGCACTAAACTGAATTTAACTTTCAAGTCTGTGGAAATGCACAAAAAATCATCTTGCCCATTTCCCAAAGATTTAGCAGGCGGTGTGCTGCAGTAAGATGTCCTGTTATGCAAATTTTATTGTTTTACAAAATACCCTGTAAGATATTTTTGCAAGTATGAAGTATTATAAACAATTAAAACTAAACTACATTTCTCAAATAAAAAAACTACATTCGTCAAACCAACCTCTCCGCCCCCTGTATTTTGTGAGACACTATCCTTGTATTGCAGTTGCTTCCATATCCACAAACTTACTGATTTCTGGGTGCTCTTCCAGTTATTAGTGAGAAATAATGAAGCTGAATGGCATAATTCTTTACATCTCTGCCACTTCTCATGTCATAGTTACTGCTAAACCATGATATGCCTATTTAAACTGTAACTATTTAAACAGAGCTAATTTTTAAGTTTCTTTATGGTTGGATTTATAGTAAGCTATCTACCTCCCTCATCAAAAGAGGTACATGTATACAAACAGACTTATAATTATTCTTTCCTCAATAATGTCTGGGAAAGTTGATGCAGTGTTTCTCCCCAAATTTGTACAACTAGTCCATGAAAGTAATTATTAATGTCCCCCAATATAATAAAAAATGTCTTGGAATATAGGTCAAACCAAAGAATTTAACACTAATTTTCTTCATTATCTAGGGGGAAAAACCCCATGTTGGTATTACTGCTGTGTTTTTTAGAGTGGTCTTTATGTTTTATTTAGAATGTTAATGGAGTGTATCTGCAATTCAGATAATTTATCCTTAAATCACTGTTCTCCAGAATAATGCACTGTGAGCACTGTAATACACAGGCAAGTCCTCTTAAAGAACATGCATCAATTCTCTTCCCTTCTGAAGCACATTGCAAATGCCCTCTAACAGGGCACAGCTGCATTACATAAATCATCTTATATGAAAAATTAACATGACATCAAATATTTATAAATATTAATGTGTATGTTAATATAACCAAAGCTGCAACAAACAATCATAACCTTGCCAAGTTTCTTAGGACAGGCACCGCTGATAATGATATCCATTATCTCTGGAGGAATGCGCAATTATGAAAGTATACATGGGATGCTATATTGTTATCTGCTTTTAAGTTCAACCATTAAACACTCCACCTCCCATTGGATGTTAACCCTCCTCTCAGCTCTTTGCCAGGTACTATTATTCTGTGTATTTACACATCCATGTGAATGAAAAATGAGCAACTCTTAAATGTATACGATTTCCCTACTTCATTAACGCATGTATTTAATTTCATATCATACATTCCTTTGCTTTATGGCAATTATACCTTATGACTAATACCTACCTACCTACCTAGCTGTCTGCCTGTCCTGGTTTCAGTGTTTAGCCATGACACCATCCATCCTTCTATCTTGTACATAGCATAGCTCACATGGGAATTTACGAACTTCTTTGGTTTTTTCTTTACACATGCTGCATTTATGCTGTTATGATTAAACTGTGTCAGTATTTGCAGTAGAATCTTTTTGTTGCTTTATAATTATTCCATAAAAGTTAATTTTATGCCTAAACATAAAATACAATAGAGTGCATTTTATCGTGACCAAATTTGATCAATAGCTATGAATTTCAAGTATTTTTTGTTATCATAACTTCTCTGACATTGTAGTGATGGGGAATAAAATGTTGAGTCAACACCACAAAAGTAACTATGTTTCTCAGACAAATGTGATGAGGGGTTTTACAACTGAGCTTAGCATATGCGCAAAAGAGATTATGTCCCAGGAAACTTCCTTAAAAATATAAGATGCACACTCAGGTCTAAGTGATGCTGATTGCCAGTTATAAGGAAGGCTTCACCTGAGTTGAACAATGAGTTGTGCTTTTTTTGTAATACATCGACCCAAATACATACAAAGACTTCAAAAAAGAAAGATCATCACAAATACAGGTTCAGTAAAACCAGTTGCTGAAATTCTGTATACTGTCAACACCTCTTATCATTCAAGACAAAATCAAAATTAGCAGCTTCACGTAGTAACATTCTTTTCCTTATGATTATTACCAGCGCTTAGTGTCAAGTCTGAATATAGTGAAGCCCATTTCAGAAGTTGTTTGAGAAAATAAGCCTTAAAACCCAGGCTTAGCAGTTAGAATATTTCTACCTTTATTTCTCTGAGGAGCAAACCAAAATGCAGAGTAGGTAAAAGACTCAACCAAACTAGGGAAAAATAAAACAAAACAACAAAATGCATAGCCCAGCCAGGTAGCGCCTGGAAGAACAGACTGCAGTGAAACTGTTCAGCGCTGCTCTCATAATACCTCATGTTCTTGCAGTGCAGCTAAAAGGCTCATCTAAGAAACTCACATGGCTTGTGCATGATGGTTAAATATCAGCTTAATGATTCTGTTTAGGTTTAGAACTAATGAGGTAGGGGGTGCCATCCAGAGGGTCCCTGACACCCTTGAGAGGTGGGCAAATGCCAACCTCATGAAGTTCAACAATACAAAGTACAAGGTCCTACACCTGGGTCAGGGCAATCCCAGGCACAGGTACAGGTTGGGCAGAGAGGAGATCAAGAGCAGCCCTGCAGAGAAGGACTTGGAGGTGCTGGTTAATGAGAAACTGAACATGAGCCGGCAGTGTGCACTCACAGCCCAGAAAGCCAACCGTATCCTGGGCTGCATCAAAAGAAGCGTGACCATCAGGTCAAAGGGTGTGATCCTGCCCCTCTACTCTGCTCTTGTGAGACCTCACTTGGAGTACTGTGTGCAGTTCTGGTGTTCTCAACACAAGAAGGACAATGGAGCTGTTGGAGCAAGTCCATGAGAGGGCCATGAGGATGAGAAGGGGGCTTGAGTAACTCCCATAGGAAGATAGGCTGAGAAAGTTTGGGCTGTTCAGCCTGGAGAACAGAAAAAGACCTCATAGCAGCCTTCCAGTATCTGAAGGGGGCCTACAAGGATGCTGGAGAGGACCTCTTCATCAGGGCCTGTAGTGATAGGACAAGGGGTAACGGGTTAAAACAGGGGAAGTTCAGGTTAGATATAAGGAATAAGTTCTTTACTGTGAGGGTGGTGAGGCACTGGATGAGGTTGCCCAGAGAAATGGTAAATGTTCCATCCCTGGCAGTGTTCAAGGATGTGTTGGACAGAGCCCTGGGTGACATGGTCTAGGATGAGGCATTCCTGCCTATGGCAGGGGGGTTAGAACTAGATGACCTTAAAGTCCTTTCCAACCCAAACCATTCTATGATTCTATGAATCTTAAAAAGAAGGCTAAAGAATCAGTTATTATTGTGTGAATACCTCAAATGTAAATCAAGACATAAATAAGAGCATGCATAAGTTTAGGCAACAAATCTAGATGCTCTTGATTTCATTTTTTTGTCTCCTGTTAATACTTGAGAATGCCAGTTGTATTTGTCTTTCAGGTATTAGTATTTTTTTGTTATAAACTTTCAGTCATTTGCTTATAATTGCTCTTGATTTTTGCATAAAATGTGCCATTGACATATCAGTAGGTTATATGCAAGAGATTCAAATTTCAGAGCTCGTGTTATCTTTCAGGATCAGAAAACAACATGCACAGAGTATGAAATACAATTCCTTGTCTCACACAAAGGTGCCACTCTGAACAGGACCTTTTTGCAAATGCAGTTTTAATCTTTACTAAAAAAAAAATCGATAGTTGCCAAGTAAAAATGTCACTCTTGACTGAAGTTAGAAGCCAGCAGCGTATTTTCCCTATTGCATAAAATTGATAGTACAGTTTTTCGTGGCAATTAGTTTTGTATTTCCCACCTTTTTCTTCAGAATATGCCAAACAAAGGGTCAAAACTCTTGCAATATACTTATGTCTAAGCCTCACAGTTAAACAAGTGAACACAGATTTAGTAGCTCCTATATATTTCTGCAGCTTTGTGAAAGGGCTGTAGTCTAGTTGAAGTGACTTGGTATGTGCTCCATATCATTAAAAAATTAGAAAAGTTCTGTGATACTCATTCTTTTAACAGAGCTTCTTTTAACACCACAGTCCTCCATACTGATTTCCAAGTGAAGAAATACCATATTCTTTTACTCTAGGCACATGTTCATTAATTCTGACACCTTAACTTTTTACATACAGAAACCCTACTCATGTCCCAGATAGTGTTTTGGTCTTATATACTCTTGCATTAATATTAATCAAGCAGAAATGTAAATGCTTTCACTAATTTTGCCAAGAAAAGGTCTTACACAAAAAGACTGACTGGAAAAGTATCTATTTAAACAACAGAGGCTAAATTAAAAATTGCAAAGTTTTGATCCCTTTCTTACAGGTATAAAGATGAGTTTTACATTTGTGATGAATGTGAAGCTCTCTCTGGACAAAACTATGATATTTTAAAGCATATCTTGTATGTCATTCACATATTTTTTGAAACAGAAAAGACACAAAATTGACAGTTAAAGATTTTTTTTTTCCTGATTCCTCTGCAATGTCTTTTGCTTGTAGTACTGAAAAGACTGAAGCAATTTTTAGGTCAGTATGCGCCATAACAAAACAGTGCAAGTTTCTAAAGGCTCCCCTTATTAGACTTCACAGATCCTTCAGAAAATGCCATTGAAAGTATGAGCTTAAAAAAGAGAACACTTCTCAAAGTACATATTCTTTTCAAATGTTGCCGCATTACTTGCATGATCCAATTTAGGTATGACAAACAACAAATTGTTTGAGACATGAGGAGAAATATAGATTTCACTTAAATATGTGGAGAAACAGCTGCTTTTGTGACACACTGGATTCTATTCAAAAACCAGTTGAAATTGGGTTCAGGAATTAATCATGAATGATCTATGGCTGAAGGAACTAAGCATGTTTCCAAGGTGACATGTCTCATCTTGGTGGGACAGCTGTACTATTATTGAAACATCCTAACTCAAGTAACCTATGGTGCCCTATTGCTCAAAAGAACTTGCATTCTTTGCTTGAAAGACACTAAATCGCTGTAATTGCTTACAGAAATAATGTAAGGAGCAGAAAAGCATGTACGTTTTGCAGAGCAAGGAATTAAGATTTCTCATCAGAATATGATAAAAAAATAAGTTATAAAACGTAATGACATTTTTGATGTTTTCCTCTTAATGAAGATTACAAACTAGTCAGCTACGGTAGCTACTAGCTACAGTACTTCTAGACAGTTACATTGCTAATTGTAAAATAATGCATATGAACTTCAGAATGCCAAGGAATTGGCTTCGAGAGGGAGAATGTTTTCAGAGTTGTATGGAGGTGTTAGGAATATGGATTATCGGAAGAAAGAGAGATCAGCAGTTACTTTTTTCCAGAGGAGTTGTGAGTGCTCCAACCAAAAGAGCCAAGGGCTCTATTCAAGCTGATTAACACGTGTGATAGCAATCTCCTTTCTCATTTATAATTGTATTTTTAAATTTTATCTGCTGCATATCATTAGCACAAGAGCTTTGTTAAGCATAAATATTTGACTAAGCAGGGACTCTAGTAGCTTTCATATACCAAAGGAAATACCAATCAAACAATACGAGATCAGAACTCGTGTACATTCCTTCCTTGGCTATTTCCAGGTTTATTCCTTTTTCTCCGTTTAAAGCCTGAAACTTTAAATGTTTCAGGCCTCAAACTTACTAAGGTAACATCTAATAGTGTCATTCAGAACATGATAATGTTTAGGGTAAGTATATATTACAAGGCATTTTGTGAATGATGGTGTTTTCTGAGATATCCAGAATGGACCTTTGGACTCATGTTCCCACCATATGACACATAAAATACTATGTAGATACGATCAACTGATGTGCTGATTATTTTTCTGTTGTCATAAAAGTGAGCAGATGATTGTAGATAGATGAAACAGTCCAGAGAGAAATGTTGAGAAGTTCTTTTGATGTAGTGCTTCTGAAGTTAACAAGGTTTTAATTTTAAATGCCTTAAGATTAAGAAAGTGAGGGTTTTTTTTTTGTGGTTTGAGCTGTATATTTGCATGCCAAAGTTTTTTGTCAGATTGGAATGAAATGAAAAGGAATACAGAATATACGAATTTATCTGAATCTCACTTTATCAATGTTAACGACATTTCACTTCTTTCTTTTAGGTCTGAATTTGTCTTTTGTAATTTAGATTCCTTTTAGCACTAAAAGATAGAAAAAAAATTACATATTTTAGGTTGAAAAATGTTTACCAGAGCTCTTGCTGACTCAACTCAGGGAAGGCCACTGCCCTTCCTCTGACAGTTGAGATGGTGCTCCAGGACCAGTCAAGTCCCCTGGTGAGATGATGAGATTCCAAACAGCAGCCTCCATCAACCAGCCACAGCAGCCAGCCAGAGTCCATAGAGTAAAGCAAACAGAAGTACTGGCACAAAAAAAAAAAAAAAAAAAAAAAAAAAATAGGGGAAGCTAGATTGGATCTAAAAAGCAGCATTAATAATGCATACAATAATACACACAAAGAAATTTCTTCAGAGCCCAGTTATACTGCCTAGTGACAGATTCATTGTTACAAATACAGCAGGATTTCCTCCCTGTCCTGGAAGGTCATAGTTTAAGTTTTCACTGTAATCTCAAGTACGACAATGTCCGTATTTCCCCACATCCACCAAGAATATTAATGCTCAGGGAGGGGTTGTGGCAGTTGAAAGAAACAAAGATAAGTTCAGCTGTTGTGAAGGAAATAAATAAATATTTCAGGCTATGGGATTAAACTGGAAATGTAATTCCTGGAAAAACTGTGAATCTTCTGGAGTTCAGGGTTTACAAAGACTGCTTAACCATAATTTGATACTGTTTAAGTTCCTATGCTGAATAAAGACAGAGGTACCTCCCCCAGGCTGCACAAATCCAATACTGTTGATGGCTGTACACAAAAAGTGTACATTCAGCAGAGCATGACTAGAAATGCTAGAGTAGTTATATACATGAAACGGTTTTGGGAGAATCCTCTAAATCCTGGTTTGGGATACCGCACTTGGCCCTGGTCTTGTGTACACCATACTCTGCCTGCAGCTTTTTACAAAGATTACTTAAACATCATTTAAAAATCAGGACCACCTCTTTTACAGCCTTCTTTGACAATAGTTTATTACCTTATGAGTTACAAGAACCAATTGTGATTTGAAACATTGGTATATTGTAAGTATGGTCATTTCTACTGCTGTATGCACACTAAACCACACAAGCATGCTTTTCTGGGACATTCATAATTATTCACATCTCCTCTTTCTGGCCTTGTATTCAGACAGAGGCTTCACAGAATGGTAGATGTTGGAAGCTTCATTTGTGTAGTCTTAGAACTGAATTAAGCAAATAGTACTTCATATGCTTTTTTTTTTTTTTTTCTTTCTGCAAGCATAGACTGAAAAAAAAAAAAAGTTCTGTGAGTTTTGCAACTCTCAAAACTCATGAAAACAGTGTTCTCAGCAGACGTCTAAGGCATCAAGAGTATAGTGGTTTTAGTGTTTTTAATCTCCAAGCAATTTTTCTACATCTAGAAGTACAAATTTGATCAGGAAGTGAGCAATTCTTTAGACACTGAAATCTGTTGGGACTATGTTGAGCCTTAACAATTAAAAATAATTCTTCTGGTGGATGTCCAGAAAGAAGTTGGATCCTGAGTCAGTATTGCCTTTATGAATGGCACAGCATATTAAAAGTACTAATATTTAATACAGAGCAATAAACTGTACCTTTTCCCTTATGGCCCTGACAACTAGTTTTCTATAGATTTACACTTGAGATCCCTGGATGAAACCCTTTGGTAATCAGCATAATGACGCACAAACAGAAAAGCTCAACACTTCTTTCCCCTAAAGCTCAGCAGTTGAAACACTGAACTTGCACATGAAGCACTGATAATATTTCTCTATGGTTACATCAGATTTAACATTGCTGTATAGGTCAACTCGGAGCATCACAATGACCAAGTACAAGCTTATGGTACCAAAGGTCATGCAAAACTGTCCCTGCATTGAGAGCTGTTTTGTCCTCCTTGTTTATTAATGCTGATCTATCTATACTAATGGATTTAGCTTGTAGGGGGCTGGGGAAAGAATGAGAGTCACTACATCTCAGCTTCCATTCTTCATTAATATTAATATCATTTTCAGCTATAGCATACTGGTGCAGTACATGCTAGGAACTTACTGGACAAAGAGCTCCGGTGCCTAACAGGCACAGATATTCATTTTGAGAATCAAATACATTCTGCAATATGTTATTATTCTGAATTATTAACTTATATGTTAACAAAGACCTTAGCTTCAAGAACGTCTCTTCAGACTTCACTGTCTGAAAGTGACAAAATAAGGTTGGATGTTTACTGCACAAAAAGTAAGTTTATTTTAAAAACAACTGGTATGTTTAAAACAAAAAGAAAATATGTTCAGGTAACAGTGATGCAGTCCTATATTTAAAAAGCTTCTGGTTTGTTTACTATAAGTTTAGTCACATAAATGCTGCAGAATCAACCCCAAATCCCACAAGAAATCACATTAAATGCAGTAGAAGTATACACATCTATATATGTCCATCAGGAAAATACGTATGGATAAGCATCTCAGACTGATTTCTTACTTTTGTAAATCACAGGGATCTTTGCATATGCTATGCTCTGCATTCCTGTCACTGTAGCTAGGTAATTGAATTTACTAGCCAGACCCCCTGAATGCTCTCACAGAAAGTCCCATAGCAGGAATGGTGGTTCATCACATAATTCCCAGCGTGAATCTGTATAAATTATGTGTTCAAATGTTAGATGTACTTTTGGGAAAAAACACCACCACTCAAAACCAAAAATACTTCTCCATCAGTGTCTATTAATTTAAAAAAAAAAAAAAAGAAAAAGAAAAAAGTGGTACTTGGGGATCTCATACACCTGAGTAACTGTACACTAATAGATAATAAACTCCAAAAGCTACCTCTCAACCTCAGTAGCTGCATATAGGCAATTTTGGAGGAGAAGAGCACTCAAGGGATGACAAAAGTGCTGGAGAAAATAAAAGGTGGAGGGAAATATGAAACTATATTAATTTTCCAGAGAGAGAGAGAGAGGGAGAAAGAGAAGCCATTTGCTGAGATACACACTGAATGTTGGTTGTGGAAATAACATGATATCTGGATGATACCACTCACCAAAAGCATCCTGACGTTGCATTCCATTAAAAGAGAAAAGTAACAGAATATGTAAAAACAAAATTGCCACATCAAACTCACTGCACTCCTCAGTATTATAACAGTGGTCCTGGATAGTCTTTTCCGAAAAGTTCCATTGCTGAGAAAATTAAGACAAGAGTGAATGTTTAATTTTGGATAAGAAAAAGGTGCCTAAAAGGCAGTTAGAAAATTAATAAACAGAATTCATAGTTTGTTATAACTTCTCATAAATAATGGTGAAATAATTTTCCTCTGTTAGAATATAATTTAGAAGAATTTTCATCAATGTTTAGTTTGTTCTGGTTATCTTGAATTTTTCTATTTACCTACAAATAATTTGGGCTTATCTCTGGTTTGTTCTGTAATTTGCCTATTTTAATACCATCTTTTATCTGAACATGTTGCATATTTAAATTGCTACTTTTTTTCACTGTTGCTTGTTGACAACAAATACTGTTACTACCCTCATGTTGAATATGCTCAATATTCCATATTCTTATATCAGAGAGCCTAAGCTGATGATAATGTCTAGAAACTTTGGTAAAATTTTAACAAGTCCATGCATTTTAAGAATTCCTACAGCAAAGTAGATAAAAAAGGAAAAACTGTAAATTCAAGAGGAGGAACAGCTTTTAATATCACATACAATGCCACAACATATGTGTAGGAACTAAACATATCATATGGATTAGCATTTAATGTTTTGTAAACTAAGGTAATATATGCTTTTCATTATTTTACTAAAATTAAAGAATGGGTTTACAGCAGTATCTTTAAAATTTCATATTGTTCAAGACTGTTTAAGCATGGGAAATCATTTCAGCATGATGAATACCTATGCAGCAATCGGAGATACTTATAGATACTGCAATACTTCTTAAATTCAAATCTCTCATTTTTATGTAAGCCATTATTAGAATTTACTTGTAAGAAATCAGGCATACTATGCCCTATTGCTTTAATATCAGCTATATATTAGAAAATATTTTTTTCTGTATTATGTGATTCATAGGAGCAAAAGCAACTGCATAATTCGGGTGAAAGCACAAAGATTTACAGCACATATGCCAGCAAGGGTGAAGTGAAAGGATCTTTGACCTACACTTGGACAATCTGAAGGAAAAATATGCTACGAATATCTCTCCAAAATGTTTTTTAAAGCAGTGATTGTTTTACATGACAGCCACAGAAGGTATTTGCAGTTTTAGAGCTTGTGCCTTCATTGCAATGGTTCAGCTCTACATCAGTATAACTGCATCGATTTCACTGGAATTTTCACCAGTGCTGAACTTAGCAGAGAGGTAGATCAGGACTATAAGATACGTGGCATTCATCACCAAGGATGAGCGGCTTACTGCTCAAGTGAAGGGAATTCGATTACTTGCTACACACGCTGGTATTTCAGAAAGCACTTCAGAGCCATAACATATAATTCTTGCCTTCTTTTCATTCATTAAAAACAATGCATTCAGCCTGAAAGAAAAAAACCCTCCAAAATTATTATTCTGTGGAATAATTCTTCATGCTTTAATAGTACACTAGTGATTTGAAAGTTTCTCTAAGTTTGGTCATCTTCTCAGACTGTAATGGGCTTTCTAAACTGGTCTGTACTCCCAGAGATTTTTATCTTCCATATAATTTTGATGGAGAATTTGATGGGATTTTCTCTGTCTAAATGAGGAAAATATACACAAGTGTCTCATTTAAATTAAGGTGTTTCTGCATTTGCAAGACATAAATCTGTGCTTATTTTCACAGGCTTCCCTAAAGCTGATTTCAAGTGACTCACTAATACCAAAGTACACTATTTATAGCATAGGGTGTTTATTTTTTATTTATTGGTCTATCTGGTGGTTGTGTGTGTGCATGTGTGTGAACATCAACATCAAATCTAGCAGTTCTTTGTGACAAAGGAAAAAAACATTTAAATATATATATTACCTTTGATAGAGTTTAAACCCAAGAAACTTGAATGGAGAAATATTAAAAGTATCAAATATTTTGGAGGAAGAAAGAATAATACTTTTTCTGTCTTTGTCAGTAAATCTTAAATTAATCATCAGGGAGGAAACTTAAGAACAATTGCTATGAATTTTAGATGCTCTCCTGTTACAGAAGCCAAACTGAAATAATTTTTTAACTCTATTCTTGATGTCAGCAATAAACCACCAATGATGTCTTTTCTTTTTAGTACACAAGCACATAGAAGGATTAAATAGAAGTGGAGAGGTCCTCTGTTTTCATAAAATAATTGTTTTTCTGAGCGTGGGAGACCGATTTCATTTGTACATTTGCTTTTCTCTTTTAGCAAGCAGTTAGACACAAATGCATGACACCGCATTTCTTTCTGAAAAGCAACTGTTTTTCTAAGTAACGTTTGGGTAGAACAGCACATTCTCAAGTTGGAACAAAAGATGAAAATTCCTATGTGATACATCCAATTTGGATGTTGTTGGAATGTCATTTTGATATTTTATTAGTCACACCATTACTTCCTCCTTCTACTCCCAGAGAAAACTCTCTTTTTTTCATGCCATCATCAATAACTTTCCTTACATATGTGTGTTTGGTGACAGAGGTGACCTCTTTATACTCTTGACTTTTCCCAGGAAAAGTTATTCAGATGGTGGTTCTGTCCTCTGTGGTAAGCAAGAGGATTAAGCGGTATCCTACATGATTTTCTTCATTTCAGGGAAGCAAAGCCAGCAAATGCACAACCTCCAAAACTCTTCAAATTGCAAAACTTTTCAAGAGAAGTTCTTCTCTTGAAACAGCTCCACATGCTGCTAGAAGTGAGAACACTACTGCATGTACATGCTGTTATCTGACTAGAGAGTCAGATTTCTTACAGATACTCTTAAGTTCTGCCTATTGTTTTCAAATACAAATTACTATGTGTTAAGTTGAAACCACACAAAGTTTCTTCAATCACTATATTTTCAGGAAATTTGGCAATACCAGTGAAGTATTTTTACCCCTTTACTTTAAATTCAAGGAAAAATAATTGAAAGATTAGTTCAGTAAGATAACCTAGAAACTCAGAAAACATGATCTTAAGTGTTAAATCTTACTGTAAAATCTAGCACATAAAAAGATCTTCATGACGTAGCGTAATGGTGCATAAACAAGCAGTACACCTTTTGCAATTTTAAGGGGTGTCAGCATACCTGAAATACTTGTCTATGGACATATACGTATTGGGTGTTACATTACTCTCTATAGCCTTTTCCCCCCAAGAAAAATTCTGTAAAGAAGGAGAAATGGATACATTTTATCCATTTATTCCATTTGGGACAATACTGAATTTTTTTGAGTTACAAATATGAAGGACATAAATAAACATCAATGCAAAACTCTTCTCATTGTTCAGTATAGCTATTAAAAATACTGCACATTAGTAATTCATCCTTTGATCTTGTTCACTGGCTTTTTATCTGACTCATGGTAAATCTGTCAACTGCTATGCATCTAAGAAAATACCATAATATGCATTCACTAATATAATAGAACAGACTGAAATGAGTAGGTTTAATTTAATTAGGTTGTAGATTTTTTAATATAATTCGGTAAGTATGTGAACTTTTAACTTGTGTTAACTCAATTTCCTCATGCTTTCATTTACCATTTGTTGGGGACATTACAGTGATTAACCAAAGCCCTTCCAGCTCTTAATGTTATCAATAAATTCTGATTTAAATTGACTGTCACTTTCTTGCTATAATAAAGTAGGTATTTGACATCTTGGAAGGAACCAGACTACTGTCTATTACATTTTCCTTGAAGAAAATTTTTCTAGTTCCACGAAATCAACAGCAGTACGTTATACTAAAGACTGCAATTAGTAGCCACAGCAGGCAGGTGGGCTGGACAAGGACATACTTAGATAGTTTCACAATTTTTATTCTTTAGGGAATTAAAATTATACTGGTGCCTTTTGTTTGACAAGCTAAATATCACTATATTCATATTTAATTGTTTTGTTGCCAAGTTATTAGCAGTGTCTGAACTCCCTGAGAAAAACTGAAATATCCAGCTTGTCAGCAATCCACTGTGCTGAGATACAAATGCAACAGCAGTGTTCTTTTTCTGTTAAGTTCAAAGATTAGTGTGGGCCAAGTGCCTTGAAAGCCAATCTGCTAAACTGCAAAATGGCACACTTAGAATTCTGCAAATTTATGTATAAAAATTCTCTGAAGGCTTTTCTATTTTTTCTTTTTTCTTTTTTCTTTTTTTTTTTCTGCCCTCAATTCAAGATATTTTAAGATATATTCTTAACTTATTTGGTCAAGTAGAGATCAGGAATGACATATGGGATAGAAAAAGAGGAGATTAATAGTCCTAAGTCTCTCAGTTCCTTATAATACTAAGTATTGACATCACAGATGTATCTTGCGAATATCTGTATTTTGCCATTATGGCCTACACACTGCTCAAAATGTGTAGGCAAATAATAGTGTGCTAGACTGACTTCCTTTTGAGAACAAATTCTGCCTTCACATGAATCCTGAATACTGTTGTGGAGCTTTTTTTTCCCCACTGTGGCATTTTTTTCTCTCTATTTTGGCTCCTTCTCTCTACACTTCCTTAGGCTCCAGCACGCCTAGCTTCAGATATATCAGGTTTTCCCCCACATTTCATCACTTTTGGCCTTCTTAATTCATCTCTGATTATTTTCTAAGGCAGCACATTTTGAAAAGTGACAAGTTCCTGCTCGTTCTCCCAAGTAACTAGATGTGCTTGGTACTGCCAACTTAACATTTCCTAAGTCTTTTGCTCTCGGTTCCCCATGGATTCAGATGAAGAACATAGCTCTTCCCTGCAACAAATCATTCCTCTATATTTTATATAACCTTATTTTTTATATTTCCTTATTTATGTAGATATTAATCAAGAATCACAAAAATAGAAGCCTCCAGTTAAATGTCTGTATACGTGGTTCATAGGTTGCCAGTGTTCTAAGAAACTGATCTCAATAGGAAACCTTGAGTGTTCAGCACTTTTCGCATGTCAGCTCTGCTCTAAAGGGTTTGAACATGGATTTAGATCCTAAACTCAGGTTGTTATTTCATTTTTAATTTTGCCCTGCCCTAGTTTTCCTATTAATAAATTTTCTTGAAACAGTACTTTGGCAATTTCTGAATCATTCTTTTACAGTTTTCCATTCTCTTACAGTTTTCCATTCTCCATTAAAAAACAAATAAATAAAAAATTCCTGCCCTCCACACACACACACACACACAAAAAAAATATATATATATATATATTCAGTATTTTTATAGTTCTGGGCTTATTTGTTTTTATGTGAGCCATTTTTCTTTCACACCAATACAAAAGAAGGTGTCTTCTAACATCTATCTTCTTTCATTCTTAGCTTCTTCAATAATAAAACTTTATGAATAAAATGCAACAAAAAGAAATGGTCTTGTACTCTCTTTTTCCCTTTTTCTATAGTTTTGCATCATACAGCCCTAAACTGAAGCCAGTATACATCCAAAGATTTTGATAATATGTAGGTGAAATCTCACAGAATAATTATAGAAAGAAGAAAAATGTTGTTTTACATTAGACTTGTAAAATAAATTCACAACATTTACTTAATTTGCACATAAATTTTCACAATGGTAGACTTTTCTTTGGAAATATACAAGTCTTCTAAATATATGCCTTCTGTATTAATGTAACAGTGAAAAGAAGAAGTTTGACTCTGCAAATGCTTCAGAATGCTGTATTTAGATGTTGAAGTATTTAGCACAAGAAAGAAGTAAGTAAATAAAGGAGATATATCTGCAGATGCAAGAAGGGATTGCATTAATGTAAGCTGGCTGCCCAGCTGGGATTTTGCATTGCAACTTTCATTTTGACAGGATTCTCAGGCTCTCAGTGCATATGTAAAATATAACTTTTTTTTTTTTTTTTTTTTTAATTATATAAGATTTTGTATTT
>JAOEHX010053579.1:0-24320 GCA_025448015.1 Bolborhynchus lineola | reverse complement strand
TTGCAGAGCTCTGCCCGTACGGGTTACGTAGGGAACAGACATGGATGGATTTAGGCACAGGGGTGCATATATAAATAACACACACACACTGCACGGGGGGGTGCCCCTGCCGAGACACCCCCATCTGGGGCTCATCCCTTTCCTGCTTCCCCCCCACTGACACAGGCTCAGACCCCCCCAGGGCTCCACCTGCTCCAGCCCCAGGGACGGGGACACGGACAAGGGGCTGCTGCTGGGGAGCTGCAGGCAGGGGGCTGAGCAGCAGCATCAATTACCCACGATGCTGCCTCCGCCCGGCCCCTGGGCTGTGGCAAGCGAGGTAACGGCAGAGAGCAAACCCCCCTCTCCAGGGACCGGCGCGGTGGTTGGCAGCGAGCGAGGGAGCGCGCACGCAAGGAGGGAGGAGAGGGAGGAGCACATCCTAATGCAGAGATGCTGCAGTGGCTCCGGGCACACACATCCTCACTCGGGCAGCACCGACCGAGCACTGCCTCCGAGAGCGGCGGCCGCCACCGCCGCACGCACCGCCCCGCGCAAGGTAAGCGCCGTTCTCGCTCCTTCCTCCATCCACAGAGGCTCCGCGTTGTTGGCCCCATTCCCCATCCACCGGAGCCGCCCCGCTCTGCTCTGCTCCGGCCGGAGGGACCCTGCCCGGCCCCGCTCGCCCCCGGCAGCGCTGGGGAGGCAGCAGCGGGGGGGGGGGGGTGCTTTGGGCTTTTGCTGTGGCGATGGCTTCGCGATGCGGGCTCTGCCTGCGCTGGGGTGGGGATGGGAGGAAGGAAGGGGCCGCGCTGTGTCACTTGTGGCAGCAGAAACGTCTCTTATGGAATAAGTCTGGAATATCCGCGTTATTTATGACTGCCAGGCTTTTCCTGGTGCTTTCTGGCTGGAAGCACATGGAGAGCCTGCTTTAGGGGGTGTTTGGCATCTCGAATGTGGCGCCTGGGAGGGGGGCCTCAGACAGTTTTTAATGCACAAAACTACTTCGGCACCTCCAGCATCGGAGCGGGGGGGGCAGAGCCCAGAGCAGCCCCAGAGCTTCCTCTGCGGGAGGAAGACTGTGCTATCCACCCGACGCACCCCACTGCGAGGGCAGATCCCGGGTGAGGGGTGGGAGATGGAGCTGCTCCGGGCTTATGAGGGTGGGGGGTGTCTGTGCCTGAGGCTGGTTGAGGCTTGTAGGGAGGCTCTGGGGAGACGGGGCTCAGTGCAAAGCCACAAACGAGCACTCGCCCACCCCGGGCCTCAGCGCTGGGATGGGCGGCAGTGGGAGGCAGAGGCTCCGCTCTTCCCGGGACTGCTGCAGTTCCACATCCTGAAACTTCCCGCGCTCCCTCATCCCTTTGCATCTCACCCACGCTGACTGCGGCCCCCCCGGCCTGCAGCGCTCCCAGGAGCTCAGCAGGATTCTCCTGGCTGGAGTGGGGAGCATTCGTAGGGGATTGGTGTCTCTGAGGAGACACCAGTTGCTTTGAGGGTGGGAAGGAGCAGCAGCCTCCAGACCTCAGAGCTGGGAGCAACCCCAGCCCAAGGCTTCCACCTCACCCCAAGAACAGCTCCTGCTCTTCCCAGGCCATCTCCAAGGGTACAAAATCCAAGCATAGGCTCTTGCACAAGATTTAGGAGGTTTGCATCCACAGATGAACCTCTCCAGGCTGTTTGGTCCTGTACAACCCCCAGCTTGGCACCACCACCCCCAAGAGCCCCCTGCTTTGGAAAAGCAGCAGGTCCCAAACTTCGCAGAGATTACTGCACTGCCCGAGGTAGATCAGAATTACCTGAGACTAAAGAGAGCAGAAAGCAAAGGAGTCCCATCGGGCCCAGCCGCTCCCTGGAGCGCGAGCACAGCGAGACAAAGGGATGCTCACGCTCCCCTCCATCACCTGCTCAGTTCCTCTCAACCAGAGCAACCACGACTGCTGTCACTCAAACCCTCTGCAGAGAATTTAATGGTCTGTGTCATTTGCTCTGCATTTACCACCACCAGAGCCTAAAAGGCAGAAACCCCACGGTGCCATTAGGGAGGGGTTTCCCCACACACTCAGACACAGTGCACGGAGGCTGGGCCCAGAGCTCACGTGCATTAAAGCCCAGCCTGGATGTTCAGCCACCTGCATGCTTTGTGTGTGTCCAAAGTCCGAGTAATCCATGGAAAGCCATGGACCCAATGAGGGGCAGACACCTCCCAGGTTCCTCAGTGCCTTCAGCAGCCCCAAAGGACTCCTGTAGCACTCTGCGTGTACAGTGACCACGCCACACTCATCTTTTGAGATCACTTCCCTGGAAGGTGCTGGGCACGAAGGAATCCCATACAGTGACCTGGAAAGCATCACATCCCATTGGAGCATCCCAACAGCTCTCGAGCCAGCAAGCCCCAGGCTCAGCAGCCACAGGGCTCAACAGCCCAGAGCACTGCCCTCCTGCTCAGAAGAGGTTTAACTCCATCTCCCAGGGTCTGGCTTAACACAGCACTGCCTGTAGTCATCCTATAGCCAGAGGCACATCTCCCTCCTTCCTGAATCAATCTCATGCACCATCAGCCCTGCTTTCCAGGGATGAGGAACCGAAGATGCTCAGGAAGGTTCGGGGATGGGCTGATGGCAACCCTGTAAGCCAGGGCTCTGCACTAAAGGGACCACATCTCTGCACACATCCCCTCACACCAGGACAGTTTGCAGTGTGGCCACATAAATCTGCCACATAGGAAACCCCAGCACTGACCGTGGGCTTTCAGAGATGCAGAAAGAAGCCAGAGAGGGTCCTCAGAGTGGTTTAAGAGTCAGAAACACAGAGATGGAAGGGAAGAAACATTACTGAAACCCGCTGTGATAAGGATGCTTCAGGCTCTCTCTGGACACCTTCGGTCTGTTCCTCACACTACGTGTCTCTGGGTGCTTGTGGAGCTGTCGAGAGGGAAATCAAGGCAAGGAAATCAATGTGCTCAAACTACACAAAAGCTCTTCCCTTGAGCCCAGAATGTTTTCTTTGCTACAACAGTCACCCTCGGTCCCTTCACCACAGTGCAGTTGGAGCATCCAGGACCTTAGCGGAGGGATGTGCAACCTGACAACAGGGGAGATGGCCCAAGGGAGCACGCGAGGTACTCCCACCCAAGGCCAGTTGTGGAGCACTGAGCCCACCCCCCTGCAGCCCAGGTCCTACATTAGTCCACGTGTTATTTATTGTCCAGCACGCAGGGCTATCAGTCCTGCACCAGGGAGCCATAAAGCAGGGAGCCCACAAGAGGAGGGAGGAAGAGGATCTGGGTTGTGCTGGTTGTTGCTTGGCACTATCTGGAGACTCAATACTACCCCCACACCTTAACCAAGACAGGAGAGAAGGTTGGACGCAGGGATGATGCCTTCCAAGCAGCACAATAAATACACCATGATTGCAGGGATACCCTACCCCTCTTCCTAAGGGGGACAGCACCCCCCTTCCACATGGGGATACTGCATCCCCCCAGCATCTCACACCCAGAGGTGCACTGGGGCCAAGGCAAGAGCTGAGGAGCACTGTGGGGCTGGGGCCATGCATGGACCCAGCAAGACGAATCGGGCAGCCGGCACCAGTGATGGGGCAGGGAGATGTCAGGGCTTCCCCTCAGAACACACTGCCAAGCTCTGCACTCGATTCCCTCACTGCAGCCTCTTCCCAGGCCTGGCTCTGCCATGGGATGTACCAGAGGAGGGGATGGAGCCTGGCTCCATCGCAGGTAGGGAGCTATTTATACCAGTGCCACATCAAAGAGGTTCTGCTGCTGACACCACGGCAGCACTAATAGCACAAAGTGGGTGGGTTTGGGAGGCTGACAGTGCTGAGGATGTCCCGGGGTTCAGTGCATGCTCAGTGCATGGAGCTGTGCTGCAAGAGGAAAGGAAAACCTGCAATGGGAAGCTTGAGTTGGGAGTTTTATCCTGGGGAGACAAGAGCAGCACATACAGGCAGGCCCTGACTCGCTTCCCAACCCTCCTGCCTGTCCCAGCATCCCCTCCTGGGCAGCTCCAGGGTAATAACCCACATTCCCAGGCAGGTTGGAGAGAGCCAGAGGGGGGTGTCTGTAAGAAGGGCCCAGCGTTTGGAACTGTAGCACCTCTAACCCGGCTGTTAACACGGATTCCAGGCACACATCACCTCAAACACCCCAGAGCTGAGCTGGAGCCTCCTGTGGCCTTGTTTTCAAAGGCTTTAAGCATCCTTCCAGCTGCTATCGACTCAGGCACTGAAACAAGTCTTCAGGGAGAGGTTAGGAGCTGTGTGCTGGCAGCCCCAGCCCAGCACCGTGTGTGTGCCCAGCAGCCCAGAGAGCAAAGCCTCCTCCATCCCCTCTGCCCCAGGGCCAGAGCCCGCTGGGACGCTCTCCTGGCTGCTCCTGGTGCTCTCCTTTGCTCTCTAATATCCTGTGCTGGTCCCCGTGTGGCATTCCAGAGCGCTGGAGCCAGGCTGAGAGCGGGGCTGGGGCAGCCTGGAGAGGAGAAGGCTCTGAAGGGAGACCTCAGAGCAGCTCCGGTGCCTGAAGGGGCTGCAGGAACCTGGAGAGGGGCTTTGGACAGGGGATGGAGGGACAGGAGAGGGGAATGGCTTTAACTGCCAGAGGGGAGATGAGCTGAGCTCTTGGGCAGAAGTTCAAATCTGGATCCTCCTCAAGCCAGTTCCCTCACAACTGAGTCAATCAGTGCCCGATAAGATGCAGCAGTGCAGCCAAGGGGCTGGGCTCAGAGCAAGGGATGCCCAAAGCCTCTCCTCCCTGGTCCACAGCACACTCCCAGTGCCCCGTTACATGGGCATGGGGATTCAGAATTGCTCCGGGTACAACGTGGTTTGCACTCACTGCGAGCCCCGCGGCACCCCCAGGCTCACAAGCAGGGCTGCAGCACCAAGCCCACTCAACAGGAAGCAACAGGACCAGGACCAGGACCAGGCTCAGCCCCAGCAAACACAGCTCACTCCTGCAGGAGTGAGCAAAGCAGCTTCACAGTGCAGTGCCCCCGCACGGGCATCCTGCTGCCTTCCTCCCTAAGCACAGCGGGCTCCAGGCAGCAGCTCCAGAGGCATCAGGATGCGAGGGAAGGGGCAGGGACACAAAGGCCTCCAGCACCCACCAAGCTTTCAAGAGATCACACAGAGAACCAGGGGCCGGCGCACAGGGACAGGAGCCCCAGCGGGGCTCGGAGCACCCTTCCAGCCATCCCACCAGAAGCCCCTGTGCCCATCACCTCCATGCGGGGTCCTGCACACCACAGCTCCCACCCTCCTCCTCTGGATGCTCAAACACCCCCAAATCAAACATGAACTCCCTCTGCTCCCCCATTACCTCCCTGCAGCAAAGGCTCCGGTCTCTGCACTGGGCTGGGAGGGCACAGCCCACCCCTGCCTGCAATTATACTAACGAGGGCTGATTGTCATTGCCCAGAGCTGGGGCAGGGGCCAGGGCAGACCCCAGTGCTGATGGCGCCTGGGGAAGCCTCTTGTTCCCCACTTGGTGGCTCTGCTCCCATCCCAGGGCTCAGACCCTCTGTCCCAGCTCACCCCCCTGTCCCTAAGCTGGGTGTCGAACATCACAGCTATGGCATCGCACCCCCTGCCCGCTGCCTGCATGGCCCAAGTGCAGAAGCAGCAGCGAGGACAGAGGCTGAGACTGCTTTAACCCTCCCCGCTGGGGGCAGAGGTGCCCTGTGCCCTCCTGCAGGCAGGGCTCGCAGTGCTGTGGGTGCACAGCACGGCCCTGAGGGAATGCCTCATCCATCGGGCAGGAACAAATGGATCCGGACAGCAGAGCCTCAGCTCCAGCCCCGGCTGTGAGCACCATCTGCCCTGAGCATCCTGCTCCAGCATCCCCGAGCACGCCGGGGACAGCTCTGCTCCTCCCCTCTCTGTCATGGAACCATGGAATGGTTTGGGTTGGAAGGGACCTTCAAGCTCATCCAGTTGCAACCCCCTAAGGTCCCATCTCAATCTCCCTTCTTTCAGTTTCAAGCCAATGATTTCATGTGTCCCAGACACATATGGGGCACAGCCCCACTGCAGCAGGGACAGGGACCAAAGCCAGCAAGCAGGGCCCACAGCACTCCTCTGCATCAGGTCCTGGAGCCACCAACACACCTGAACCCAAAAAGACTCAGAAAGGGCTCAATGCAGAGTCCATATCTAAATCAGCCCCACCCTGAGCACAGGCGGTTTTACAGGAGGACAGATACCACAGAACCATGCGCTGGCACCGGCACTGTTCTGGAGCAGGACAAAATGTACCTCAGCTTGAAAGGGTTTTGCAAGGCAAAACACAGCAGCCATCAAAAGCGCATCCTTTGCAGCCTTAGCAATGATCCTTAAGAGGCACTCACAGCACTGCTTCACCCCCCACCCTCAGCATCCTTCCCTGAGGAATGCTGCAGCATTACATGAACACTCATCACTGAACCACAGGAGATTGAGTTACACTCATTTGTCCTGGTGACAGAAGCACTCGGCCTGTTCTGGCCATGTCACCTCTTGGTGAAAGCCCATCTCCTGCTAAAACCCATTCCTGCATGCCCAGAGCCCTGCTGGAGCCACCTCCTCTGAAGGATGCTGCTCCGCACCCATAACCGGAGCTGCGGGTGCTGGACCAGGCAGCATCTCCTCTCCCAGAGGCTCAGAATCTCTCTGTCGCTCTTCAACTCTGCTTCCATGATACTGGATCCCTCCCAGGTCCAGAGGCTCCAGAGGAAAGGGCTAATGCAGGCAGTTTTGAGCGTGCCCATGGCCTCCCTTGCTACTGGAAGTATTAATGACAGCATCCATTAGCAGGGATGAGAGATCCCCTTTCAGTACAACAGAAGGCTCTTGAGTGACTGTCAAAATAGCCCATGAAGGGGGAAAGAACAAGTTCCCATGGGCCCTCTTCTAATTAAGGGGGAGAGTGGATCTAAATATGAGCTGCAAAGCACATAACCACTCTGCAGAGAAGCTGAGGGTTGGGTGCAGGATCCAGGGCTCAGGGCCATGGCTTTAAGGTGCCTCCGGGGTCCCAGCACATCCCAGGTGTCACCTCGCAGTGTTAGGCCCTCGAGCACAATTTGATCGTGGCACTTAGGTGCTAAGACAATCAGGGACACTCCAAACAGGATCCGAGAGGATTATTTCATCCACTCTCCAATTGCGAACTAATACAGTGTCAGCACTGGCAGGAACCACTGTTCCTCTCTCCTGTGTTCACTGGACCTGGAGCTCTCCCTGGCTATCACATTCCCAAAGCTTTTATAGAGGAGTTCAAGCTGGGATGAGGTTGCCCAGAAAGGAACAATGAGCAGAAGCAGCGGAGCTGCAGCGAGGCAGTGCCTTCATGGGCACAGGGTGAGGACGCAGCCTCAGAGGAGGTGCTGGCAATGATGGAGCAAGACTTATAGCTGCCACTGGGTGAAGGAACAGCTTTGGTGCTCTCTGCCTCTCCCAGCATTGGGCATTGCATGAAGAAACCAAAGTGCAGGGACGTGCAGGAGTGAACTTGTTAATCAGTGCAGAGCGAGCCCACAGCACAGCGCTGCCTGCAAAAACAGAGCAGCTAAAAGCTGGTCCTTGTCCCAAAGTGCTTACGACAGGAGCACAAGACACACGAGAGAGGAGCAGGCAGAGGGTGAAGGCAGGGAACAATGAGGCAGTGTTTGCTGAAAGGCCGTGGGTTCAGGACACCATTTGGGGCATGATTCTCGCTGCCATCAAGTGATTTCATGTGACTGAGTCACTTCAGGGCTGCTGGAGAGAGCTGCGTGGAGCCACGTTCGTGTCAGCACATCTCACACCCATTGTCCCGGTGGCACCTGTAACCCACCCCCCCTTGTGGCAGGGTCCCTCCTTCCTGGCCATGCAGCACAACGAAGCACCAGCCCCATCCAGGGAGCTGTCAGACACGGGTTTAAGCAGGGAAGGAGCAGCTGAGGGTAGGCAGGATGCTTTAGGGTCCCTTCATCCCAAACCAGGCTGGGATTCTGTGAGCATCTTCCCTTTTGGCTGCGGGCACAAAGAGGGTTTTCCCACCCATCCGGGGCTCCCCATCACAGGATGTGAAGCAAACACGGGGCTATCGCTGTTTGCTCAGGTGCATCTCAAGGGCTGCTCTTAATGAGCAGGACACTTGGGGGTGTGTGTATGTATGTGTGTGTGTGTTAAGCGGCCATGCAGGGGGCTGCATCCCACAGGATAAGGAGCTAATCCCTGCTCGGGAGGGGGCCGGAGCAGCGCTGCCTGCGCTGGCAGATGGGCAGGGAGACGTGGAAGCGGCACCAGCTGGAGCGGAGGGGGAAGCTGCGCTCACAGCCCGGCTCTTGGCAGCTGGGAACGCGGGGCTCTGCCCCCGTGCTTCATCTCCACAGCGTAAACAGAGGGGGGAAAACGCGCTCCCGACGTCCCTGCGGCGGTTACGAAGGAAGAGCAGCGTGTGCGGGATGTGGTCCTCAGCCAGGAGAGCGCAGGGACCACCTCCATGGGTCCGGGTTGGGTTCTCTTCCTCCGTGAAGCCGGAGGGTTGGGAATCCCCGCTCCACCTCCCAACGTGCCCAGGGCACCAGGAAGTGCCTCCGCGCTGCCTTCGTTATCTGTTCCCCATGCATTAAGCTTAGAAGAGAAGCAGGAAATAACCCAGCGCTGTGCAGCTGCTTCACTGGGTGCAGCGCAGGTGCTCAGCTGGGTGCCCAGCACCCCTCCAGAGCAGGGGATGCCACACACAAATAGTCAGGCCCTGCCGGAAGAGCTGGAATTCAGGATGCCTCTCTCCTCAGATAACAGGAATGAAAGATCTCTGTGTGCTTCTGGCTCTGCTTTTACTGAGTACTGCTGAGAAGGAAGCACTGGAGGTGGGAAGGACCTCGGATAGGAGGGAGGAGGAATAACAATTCCCGAGCAGATCTGTCAGAAAGCAAAAGAGCTCCTTCAACCCTCTGTGTGTTGCTCTGGATATTTGCCCCTGTGTGACTCTCACCCTGGGCCAGTGGCCAACGGGGATGAGCAGCTGGATGCTGGACCCTGGAGCCGAGCCACCGGAATGCTGCAGGCAGACGCTCGGTCGGGGCAATCCCAGGCACAGGGTGGGTGGAGAAGAGACTCAGCGCAGCCTGAGGAGGACCTGGGGGCGTTGGTCAATGAGAAACGGAGCCTGAGCCGGGTTCAGTGTGTGCTTGAGCCCAGAAGCCCCCCGGGGGCTGGGCTGCAGCACCGCAGGGTGAGCAGCAGGTCGAAGGCGCGTGCCCTATCCCTGGCAGTGCCCAAAGCCGGGTTGGATGGGGCTTGGAGCAAGCTGCTCCAGTGGAAGCTGTCCCTGCCTGTGGCAGGGGCTGGAGCTGGAGGAGCTTTCAGGTCCTTTCCAGCCCAAACCATTCCCTGATTCTAACTCCTGTGTCCGTGTGTCGCTCAGGGCCGCCGTCCCCACGCACGCACCGAGGCTCAGCCCTAACCCGGCCGGAGGCGCAGGATGGGAAGCGCCGCTGGATTTGTCCGCACATCCCTCGCTGCCATCACCCTTCTGGGTAAGTGCAGCCACTCACATCCCTGTCCCATCCGAAGGTTTCCATGGGAGAAGCCAGAGGGGCTGCTGGAGATGCTGAGTAGGAGTCACCCAGGGCATGCAATGGTCATTGCTCACTCGGGATGCACCTCTGTGCTCTGTGATGCTCAAACCCAATTCTCTGGTGATTTATGCAGCTTTGCCCAACTTCCCTTTGTTCCACTCAAGGAAAAGGACAGGGACTGAGACAGTGTCTCCCCCCTTTCTCAATTCAAGTTTAAGTGAAGTGCAAGGGATGCAGAACCTCAGGCGATGCCTTGGAAAGGAGCAGTGTCCCTCACGGCCAGGCTGTGCCTGCCTTGGAGCAAGGAGGAATGTCCTCCTGCCAGCAGGACTCACTCTAAGAACACCTTTTCAGCCATTCCCTGATTGCAAAGATTCCCCCATTCATCAGGGACCATTTGTGCACCCCTGGGAGTCTCAGGCTGCACCCGAAAGGTCCCTTTTCAGCAGGGAGATGTTTCATTTCAGACCACTGAGGCTCAAGATAATGTCTTCAAGGTAATTCATCATCCCAGGCAGAGACTGCTCGCCTGTCCTTATAAATATCTAATTACCTTTTAATGTTCTCTGGGTCCCCGAGGAGGCAGACGGAGGGGTGGCTGCCCTACATTGGGATGCAATTAGCCTGTTTGGCAATTGGTGTGACCCAAATCTGGCCGAGGCAGGAGGATGGAGTCAGGTTCTCCCATTAACCAGCTGAGTTCGTGCAACTCGCTCCTCATCCAAGCTGAGCCCACAGAAAATGACTCAGTGTAAAGCCCATGAGGGTTGTTTCCTCTTGACCTTTGGCTCATGATGGGATGGATCTCAGGAGCCAGCTGGGACAGAGGAGACCTCCCTGGGCGCAGGAGTGAGGGACCAGCTATAGATAAGGCTCAAGGAACCACTCCAGTGTGGATGGAGACCCAAAAGCTCCAGGTCTGGGCTGTTGGCTTGGGCCTGGGAAGCGGGGTTGGCCACACCTCACCTGCCTGGAGTGACCTCCCAGCAGCATGAAAAGGTTTAAAGCTCACGAAGTGCTCAGAGATGAGTCTCCAGTGGACGAGGCTGTCAGGACCGGCGGAAAGCTCCTGTTCCAGTAAAAGCCCTGGAAAACCCTGAAACCCACGGGCTCCTCAGAAAGCTTCTTGTTAAAAATAACCCCGTGCTCCTCCAAGAGCTGCACTTTACAAAGAACAACTTTGATTTGGGGCACACGTGTCCGCATTCGGCTTTCCTATGCCAGCAACTAACCCAGGCTGCGGTCAGCGCTCCAGAGCTCCCTGCACGCCAGCAAAGCTCAGCACAAAGGGAAAGCAGCTTCCTGGACACCTGGGCTTTGCAGGTCCGGCTTCCAGCATATTCCACATCCTAAGAATAGCACACAGTCATCCAGAACTGTCCTTTCAGGATCCAGGGCTTTTCTCTCCCAACCCGGCACAAGTCACTCCCTGTGCTATGTGAAATCTCCAGCCTGGTTTTCCCACTTTCACCTATTCCTATTTATTTAGGTGTTAACATTTACTTTCCCTAGTAACCAGTGTTGTTCTAGAGAGGCACAGCAGTGTATTTACCATCCTTCCTGCTCTCCTAGCTGGATTTTAACACACAAAGTAGGGCTGCATAAGGCAAGGTCACTGCTTCCTGCAGATCTGGCTTGCAGGTTTAAAGACCTTTAGTTTGTGTTTGTCTTCTCCCCACTGTCCAAATGATAGTGCCCAAGGTTTTGGTAACATCAAGAATGACAGTTCTCAGCCTCAGAGGAACTGAGATTTAACCCCTCTGCTTTGCTCTCAGTTCCTGGTGCCAACCACATCCTCATCTTGTAACTGTTGAGTGATGACTTTAACTGGTGTTCTGCTTAACGACTGAAATCCAGGCATCAAGCAGACACCTTGGAACTGCAGCTAAAACCTCACCCAAACTCCTGGCATTGATCACATTAGAGAAAATCAATGCTTGACAGTTGTAGTTCATAACCTTGGCAGAGAGAAGGGGACAGCAGCGGGTAACAAGGGGGTGCAGACTCTGGGTGGAATCAGAGGGGACTGTTTATGCAATGTGGCTTGGAAAGAGCATCCCATTAGAAGCAGCATCTGAGTGTTAGTAACAGATATTTTAATTGTTAAAGACATAGAAATTATTTCCCACACACTACGAATCTCAAAATTAAAGGGGTTTAAACCTTAATCCATTCGCTACCATCTATCAGGACACAGTTAACACCCTCCTTTGTTATTAGTTCTCTATTAACTCATTATTGCTTCACTGGCTGCTCAGCAGAGTTATTTCCTTCAGCCTTGTTCAGCACAGCCATTGCTGAGAGCAATGCTTACACATGCTTCTCCTTGTGAACGGGGCTGGTCTAGAAGGGAAGTAGCACCCACACTGATGTGGAGGGAATGAGACACTGAAGACGCTGCTTTTCCCTTCTCCCAAAGCATCAGACACGGGCTACAGCCGCTGTCCCGTGTGCCAGTGGCACCATCGGGTTCCCTTGCAGCAGCAGCACATCCCTGCTGCCAGGACCATGGGCCTGGTAATTGCCTGATGCTTGGACACAAGGAGCAGCTGCTCCAAGCCCATGGAGCCAATTAGCTCCCATCCCACCCTCATCGCCACATGCAAGAGCAGCCGGAACATGAGCTGAACCCCGGGAGCTACAGGTAGAGGGCTGCTTCCCCCGAGCCCAGCAGTGCTGAGCTGGCCGTTCCCTGCTGGAAGCTGCTCTTGCATAAAACATCACACTGGCTGGAGTCACTGAATTTAACTGGTGGGCACGCTGAGTGCTGTGGGGAAGGAAGCAGATTGCTGGTTTGAAGAGTTATTCATTCAAATCCAAAGCATGGAAGGATCCTGGAGCTTGCTAAGCTTCTCACTCCAGAGGCAGAGGGGAACTGTGCTGGAAGCTCACTGCCTTGGGGTGGCCACATCCCTGCTAAGGGACATGGTGTAGGGAGGGAGCGAGGTTCCTGGTGATCATTATCCCAATAGCTGCTCCTGCAGTGGGGGATTTCCAGGCTTTGTTCTTCCTTATCTGCACACCCATTGCCACACAGCCTGTGTGGAAGGGGGTCTGCCAGCACTTGTCACACATCTGAGATGCACAGTGAGATGCTGTGGATAGCTGGTTCCAGTGAAACATCATCACCATGCCAAAGGTGATGACAGTACAGGAGAACACAGGGCCTTATGTTCCTCTTGTGCCTATGCCTGAGCCATACCTAGAAGCAAACCCGTGCCTGAACACTACAAAGGAGGCCTCAAGCTCATCCCATTACTTGAACAGAACTGCTACCAGCAGCACCGGTTCGCACCCCAGCAAGCAGCAGGTTTGAGCTGTTGAGAGCTGATGATGCTGCAGACACAGGGATGGAGGGGATCTGCAGGGGGGCAGGGTCCTGGAGAGGATTTCACAGGAACCAACCAGCCACAGTTAGTACGGACAGAGGGGAACCAGCATGTCCTCACCGCAGGGACACGGAGGGCATCCAGGGGCTCCCAGCTCCAGTCTCTGTGCACAGGTCTGCAGGAGGCACACGTCACATCTCCTTCATCTGCATGTCTTCAGGCCCATCTGCTCCCTCTGTCACAGCAGAGATGGTGTGAGATGCTCAGTGGGAAATGCACATTATCTGCCCAGAGCCACGGCTGGGGCTGGGCTGACATATGGACTGTGATTTGCACGTTGCTCTCCTTTGGTTCTGGCGCTGGCAGGGACACCCTACAGGACTGAAAATGACAAGTTTAGAAACAGCTAAATGGAGCTGAGCTTTTCTTCCCTCCTTGCAGTGTGGTGCCAAGCACAGAGCAGCACAAGGAACTACGGGCCGGTGTTTGAGGAGCAGCCAGCCCATACCCTCTTCCCTGAAGGCTCAGCAGAAGAGAAAGTCACCCTGTCCTGCCGAGCCAGAGCCAGTCCCCCTGCGACCTACAGGTGAGATGTGGGGCGCAGCATCATGGAAAAACCACTACGGTGGGAGCCAGCCTCCCCATCCACATGGGATGTGCCATCCCTCCCAGGACACAGGTTCAATCTAACCCAGACCCCACCAAAGCACAGCCTACACCAGGCACCACAAGAGGTGCAAGGAGGATCTTGGACAAGGGCCTGTAGGGACAGGACAAGTGGAATGGCTTTAACCTGCCAGCGGGGAGATTCCAACCCAAACCATGCCATGATTGATACCGCTCTCACTCTTTTCACCCCTCTTGGCAGGTGGAAGATGAATGGCACAGAGATAAAGATGGAGCCAGATTCCCGCTACCGGCTGGTTGCAGGTGACCTAGTGATAAGCAACCCAGTGAAAGCCAAGGATGCCGGCTCCTACCAGTGCGTGGCATCCAATTCCAGGGGCACGGTGGTGAGCAGGGAAGCCTCCCTCCGCTTTGGCTGTAAGTTTGTCTCCAGCAGGTAAATGAACTGTAGCCACATGGACTGCCGTAAGCTGAGCCCCCTGCTCGCATTAACAAGGGTTGGAAAGAAGCTTTCCCATGCATGCGACCCAACATCATCCCTGGGCACTTCCCATTACCATGGCAGTGCAGTAGAAAGCCAGTAATAGTTTTGGCTCTCCCTCTGCACAGAGCAGGCTCTGGAGCGCTGCTCTGGCTCTTTCCTTCACCCGCGGGCAGGTTTGATTTTCCATGCTCAGTTTTGCAGGAGTTCTCTGCAGAGGAGCGTGACCCCGTGAAGATCACTGAAGGATGGGGAGTGATGTTCGCCTGCAGCCCCCCTCCCCACTACCCAGGTGAGCACCACCCCTAGCAGGGACTGGCAGCACTGCTGGTGGAGAGATACAGCAGATAAAGGGGCTCCCAATCATGTGAAGCACACTGGGCTTTGCCTTGGGAATTCCAGGAAAGCGGATTTGGGTTTCATTCAGGCTCTGGAAAGCAACAAGACAGAGGCAGGACTTTTCCCATGGCGAGAACAAGCACCACCGAAGGACCACCTTGGGCTAGGAGACAGCAAGCGGGGTTTAGTGGCACCCGAGAGGACACAGCCACTTGTGCACTTTGTTCCTCTCCCCCCCCAGGTTTGTCTTATCGATGGCTCCTGAACGAGTTCCCCAATTTCATCCCAGCTGATGGGAGGCGCTTTGTCTCTCAGACCACGGGAAACCTTTACATTGCCAAAACAGAGGCTTCTGACCTGGGCAACTACTCCTGCTTTGCCACCAGCCACATCGACTTCATCACCAAGAGCGTGTTCAGCAAGTTCTCCCGCCTCAGCCTGGCCGCAGAGGGTCAGTGCTCCCGGGTTGTCCCAAAGGGACTGGGAAAATGCCCCACAGGGCACAGCAGCCTCGTGGGGAGGGGTAGGAGCTTACAGATGTATTAACCGCCTGGAGCCTGGAGGAAGCAGCCCTCTCTCCAGGCTTCACTGCCTGTGTGCCTACAAACCCCACCAGTGCGGTCTCTGCCTGTAAAGGAGACAGGGCACAAGGTTCACAGGGCCCTGAAACTCCTCTGCCTTTGGTGACCTTACAGAGGAGAAGCTAAGGAGACTTCTTGGGCAGGGCAAAGGGAGTGAATAGGTAGGAAATGAAAGAGAAATAGCTCTGAGGGCAGGTGGGATGAGGCTTGGAGCAAGCTGCTCTAGTGGAAGGTGTCTCTGTCCATGGCAGGGGGCTGGGACTGGACGAGCTTTAAGGTCCCTTCCAACCCAAACCATTCCACGATTCCATGAGATGTTGTAAAGAGATTCTGAGTCTTTAGTAAGAGCTGTTCTGAAAAGAAAACTGAGCTCAGCCTCTGCTGCCTTCTCCTAAACAAAGGCTTTGGAAAGCAGAACTTCTGAGGGCCTCTGCCCTTTCAGACCTCCCTTGTGCTGTTTTAAAGTCATCCTGAACTCCTCAACAGTGCTTTCCTTCCACAGATGCCCGGCAGTATGCTCCCAGCATAAAGGCCAGGTTTCCTGCAGACACCTATGCTCTGGCTGGGCAGATGGTGACACTGGAGTGTTTTGCCTTTGGAAAGTGAGTGCCGCGTCTGTACTGCCCTGGAAGCGGGGGGTATGGCAAAACCTGCAACTTCAACAACCCCTCTCTTCAGTGGGTCTGCTGGAGGCCAGAGATGGAGGGAGAACAGGAGGAGGAACTGGCTAAAGCCATCTGTCCTGCTGGCCAAGGCCCAGCAGGGATGGGGCTGGGGGGCTACATGGGGACTGAGTGTGCTGCACTGCAGCAGGGGGGACCCAAGAGCTGCCCATCACCAGATTTACTTTCCCATAGCCCTGTTCCACGGATCAAGTGGAGGAAGTTGGATGGCTCCCAGTCCTCCAAGTGGATCGGTACTGAGCCCCTCCTGCAGATCCAGGATGTTGGCTTTGAGGATGAAGGCACTTACGAGTGTGAGGCTGAAAACATCAAAGGGAGAGACACCTACCAGGGCCGCATCATCATTCAAGGTAACACATTTAACCACAATAGTGGTTAAAATGAATCCTATCTCTCAACCAAGATCTTCTCCAAGCCTGGGCTACTTCCACAAGGGCTAATGCTTGGAGCTGTTAATCAGACCTAGCCAAGAACTTAACCTGGTTATCTTAGTCTGAATCAGTGCTTTCCTGAAGGTCAGGCATAACTGCAGGTGGAAGAGAAACCCTAAAATTGCTCCTCAGGTCTGGATTCTGCCTTAGTTTTGTGCAGTCCACACGCACGGCTGCAGCCAGACCCGGCGAGGCCTCAGCCGTGCATCGCTGCCCCAAAGGCGAAGGCTGCTGCTGTGGTGAAACAGGCTGCGACGAGCACGGGCCAGCAGGGATGGCACAAAGAGCATCCTTCTGCCCGCCTGGCGGCACACAGCTCCCACCTGACCCCCTGCGCCTCTCTCTGCAGCTCAGCCGGAGTGGTTGGAGGTGATCACGGACACCGAGGCTGACATCGGCTCCGACCTGCGCTGGAGCTGCGCGGCCGCCGGCAAACCCAGGCCCGCGGTGCGGTGGCTGCGGGACGGGCAGCCCCTGACCTCCCAGGTACCAGCACCCAGGCCTGGCAGCGGGGGCAGCTCAGCCACAACCCGCAGTGCCGCTGCTCCAGGCTCAGAGCCTCCCCTGCCTCGCTGCAAATGCATCTCAACCCCGTTCTGTCATCCCGCATCCCATGTGCCCCCATGAGGCTACAAAGCAATGCCACAGCCCTTACCCACGGCAAGTTCCTTCTCCCGGCATTACCATCCCAGCCATTGCTTCATGCAACTACAGGGACTCACAGCCAGTTACCAGGGTGGATAAATAGCACCTTGGACCTGTCTTTGTATGACCTGCGCATTGCTGCATAGGCACTCCGAAGTCTCAGCAGAGCACAGTGATGCTGGGTAGTGACTGGACAGCCATGAACACATCCTGCGTTTCCTCCTATGGAAAACCAGGCTGGCTCCAACCTGGCATCAGAGCCTGTAATGAAACTCAATCCTGAACGCATTGAGGCTTGAGTTCCATTTGTGTTTTTCTCATCTAATGGGTTCATCCTCTTGTTTGCACAGAACCGCATTGAAGTGAGCGGTGGAGAGCTGAGATTTTCCAAGCTAGTCCTGGAGGACTCTGGCATGTATCAGTGTGTGGCTGAGAACAAGCATGGCACAGTATATGCAAGTGCTGAATTAACAGTGCAAGGTAATTTCTCACTTCCCAGTGCTCTGGGTTTCAATGGGACACCGAAGCATTTTAGACCTTTTCCTAATAACCTGCGCTTGCAATGTCAGAGTGAGATAAAAGCAGACAAAACCGGCTCCACTCGCCACTGCTGCTTCAACAAGACACTTTACAGCCCTTTAAAATGGAAATCTTGTGTAAATTCAGTAATGCTGAAAGAGAACAAGGACATCTGTTTAGCCACAGAAAGTGTACAGGACAGAGAGCAGCAGCACAAGCTCTAACCCACCACATAACCTCCCTCTTTTGGGGAGGAAAGAGGCCAAAGAAAAGAGTTCAGTACCCATTCAGCCTTTGATGGGTGCTGACTGGAACTGGGCTGATGCCAGCCTTGTTCCTTATCAGTCTGAAAGCTTATCTCCTCGTGGTCAGTAGATGTCGGGGTAAAGTAAAGGCCCTAAGCCTCAACTGCCCAACATTAACACACTGCAACAGGTAAAATCCAATCCTATCTTTGCAATTCCAGGAGGAGCTCTGGGCAAGCCGGATGCCTCCACCGGTGACCTGGGTCAGGGTCCTGAAGAGAACATCCTCTACATTTTCAAAAGCAGCTGTTCTTGTGTCTCTCAAAGACCTTGCACTTGTTAGGGTCATACCCCATTGCTATTACAACACATAACATCTGCCCTTCTGGTTAGAAACCAGCCGGCAGCAGAGGAATCCCTCCTTCATCTTGCTCACCAGATATTGCCATGCTTCTGTTACCAAAGCACCTAACACCAAACGGATGCCTACTTACCTGGCACTTAAAATGCTCCCATAGCAGTTTTTTCTAACCATGCCTCAATCCTCTTTTTCCCCCCTGTAGCCTTAGCACCAGATTTTAGACTAAACCCAGTGAAGCGGCTGATCCCTGCAGCCCGAAGCGGGAAGGTCATCATCCCATGCCAACCAAGGGCAGCACCTAAAGCCACCATTCTCTGGACCAAAGGGACTGAACTTCTGATCAACAGTAGCAGGTAGCAGCACAGAGTCAGCTTCTACCTAGAAACCATAGCTAAAATGATGGTTTTTCTTGCCAGAAGACTGGACTTGATGACCAAAGTGCACTGCTACGTCTATAGCTTCTTTAGAGAACTCCTACGAGTATTTTGCAGCCCTGTCTTTCTCACCAGCTCCTCTCAAATCAGGTGTTGGAAACTGTCAGATGCACAGAGTGAACAGCCACTGTAACCTTCCTCTTGTGTGGTTCTTCTTCCCTTCCAGAGTGACTATTACCACAGACGGCACCTTGATCCTCCAGAACATCAGCAAATCTGATGAGGGGAAGTACACCTGCTTTGCTGAGAACTTCATGGGCAAAGCCAACAGTACTGGGATCCTCTCTGTTCGAGGTAGAGATGTTTGCCTTGACTTGGGGTCAATTGAGCAAGAGATGTCTAAAAATGCCATGATTTTCCTTATACTCCCCAGAATCCATGCAGTACTCAGGGAACCAAAGACACTTCAGCCTGTGGAGCAGCAAACCTCCTGCCTGACCCACCAAATCGCCCCTACCAGCCACCAGTCCTTGGGAAAAGCATTTCCATTTTCTAACCACCTTCCTCCTGTAAAACCACAGCCAGCAGAGAGGGATGACAAGCTGCAGTGTGTGAGCTGGTCTGGATGCTCAGCAGCAGTCGTGTAGCTGGTACACGGACCTTTGGAGCTAACGGCCCTCTCTGCTCTTTCCCTGCAGATGCCACCAAAATCACACTGGCACCATCTAGTGCTGACATCAATGTAGGTGAAAACCTTACTCTGCAGTGTCACGCATCTCATGACCCAACTATGGACCTGACCTTCACCTGGTCACTTGATGATTTCCCCATTGACTTTGACAAGTCGGAGGGGCACTACCGCCGAGCCAGTGTGGTGAGTAGAAAGGGCAAGCAGGGCAGGGCAAAGGGAACAGACAGCTCCCAGGTCAAGGTGAGGGCAGGGAGGGATCAATCACCATGGCACCATCATGGCCAAACCAGACTCAACTTGGGGAAACTGAGTCACTACCAATCAAATCAGAGCAGAACAGTGAGAGAGAAGACCCCAAACACCTCTCCCTTCTTCCCTGGCTCAACTTCTCCTCCAAATTCTCCACCCCTTCCCCACCAATTGCACACGAGGACAGCAATGGCTCATCTAGTCCAACCCCTGCCATGAGCAGGGACACCTTCCACTAGATCCGCTTGGTCAGAAGCACTTCCAGCCTGGCCTGGAATGTCTCCAGGGACAGGCAATGTCTCCAACGTGATAACCCACGGGCTTCAGAGACTCTTGGAGCCACACAAAGCCAATAAACTGCTGAATGCTGCGTCTGATCATGCACGTTTAAGGGCTCTCCCCACTGTCTTTTCTCTTCCCCACGCAGAAGGAAGCTATTGGAGACCTCAGCATCTTCAACACACAACTGAAGCACTCAGGGCGGTACACATGTACAGCCCAAACTGTTGTGGACAGTGCTTCGGAGTCAGCCACGCTGACTGTCAGAGGTAATCTCCTTGTTGTAACGTCCCCTGCTCCTTACAAGCCTGAAGTAACAGCATGGTCCTTGCAAGGGATCAGCTTCTCTTCCCATGAGATCAGCTCACCATAGAATGGTTTGGGCTGGAAAGGACCTTAAGATCACCCAGTTCTAACCCCCTGCCACAGACATCTAACATTTGAGCTGGATGTGAGAGGCTTATGAGCTTTTCTGGAGGCCAAACTTGGAGGCTTCCAGAAAAGAAAGCCCTGATTCAGAGCTTGCCTAAAATGAAGAGCAATGAGCCTCCAGATCGCCCATCCCACTAACGTGTCTGTGTCTCCCATCATCCCAGGACCCCCAGGCCCCCCGGGGGGGGTGGTGGTGAGAGACATCAGTGACACCACGGTCCAGCTGAGCTGGAGCCGGGGCTTTGACAACCACAGCCCCATTGCCAGGTACATCGTGGAGGCACGGACCCTCCTCTCCAGCAAATGGAAGCAAATGCGCACCAGTAAGTGTCCTGAGGGCAGTGGTGGTGGCATGGCCCATGCGGTGGACCCCAGCTTGGTGCCCAGCTCTTGCTCTGTGCTCCTATGCTCTATTTGTCCCCCTCTCGTGTTATTGGATTATATAGATCCTGTAAATATTGAAGGCAACGCAGAGACAGCCCAAGTGGTGAACCTCATCCCTTGGATGGATTATGAGTTCCGGGTCTTAGCAAGCAACATCCTTGGAGTTGGAGAGCCGAGTTTACCCTCCAGCAAAATCCGTACCAAAGAAGCAGGTATGTGCAGAGATGCTCAGAGGTGGAAGGGGGAATCCAAGGTACCTGTGGGCTGGAGGGGGAAGGCTGGCTTGCAGCATGCCCTGGTCCCAAATAATGTCATCTCCTTGAGTGCTCCTGGAGGTGACGCCATCACATTTATGCCTCTTTGCCCATTTACACGTCAAAGACAAAGCAGTACTAGAGCTGGCAGCTCACTTCACCAGCACGAGATACAGGATGTTAAACCATTAACAATCCTAGCCCCAAATCCTGTACCTTCTGGGCAGTAATGCTTAGAAAGACCCCCAGTAGATCACAGAGCACAGCTCTGCAAAGACAAGGTGAATTTCCCAGCAAGTGGCTGTGAATGTTCATTCTACCTTCTGCTGCTCACACAGACAAGCAGAAGGGATGTAAGAACAGCAGGAGAACTGCTCTTAACATACCAAATGCATATTAAATCCTTCGTTAAAACTCCCCTCCATATCCCTCCTTTTGAGCTTGATTCTTGTCTCCTCCGAGCTGTGCTGCCTCCAATTAAGCTCATCAGGCACTGGGCAGATTCTGGACTATAATATCTGACATACTCAGGGCTGGAAACCCAGCTGAGCACTTTGATAGGAGCTCACAAGGCCTGGCTTACCCCCAGCCTGTGCAGCGTCTGTGCTCATCTCCATCACTGCCCTTGCCTTAACCCAACCTGTGCTGTCTGCTTTTGTTTGGGGACCTGACAGCACCGACTGTGGCACCATCTGGGCTGAGCGGAGGTGGAGGGGCTCCCAACGAGCTGATCATCAACTGGACGGTAAGTGGAGGCTGGTTGAGGGCCAAGGGGAGGAGCACGCGCCACTGCCTCGGAGCAGTCAGTGCCTCGATGCTGCCTGTGAGCCAGGCGCTGCGCCTACTCCAATGTGATGCTCCTTTGAACGGACCAAGGCTCCTCTCTCTTCCCATTCCCTCCCAGCCAACGCTGCGGGACTACCAGAACGGAGACGGCTTTGGCTACATCCTGTCCTTCCGCAAGAAGGGCACGGAGGGGTGGCTGACGGCCAGGGTGCCGCACGCCGAGTCGCTGCACTACGTGTACCGCAACGAGAGCATCGGCCCCTACACCCCCTTCGAAGTGAAGATCAAAGCCTACAACAGGAGGGGAGAGGGACCAGAGAGCCTCACCGCCATCGTGTACTCGGCAGAGGAAGGTATAGAGGGGCTGCAGAGGCTCTGAATGCACCATGAACCAACCGTTGTGTCCTCAGGCAGCTCCTTGCAGAGCTGGATCTGTCTGGGAGCTCAGCAGCAGGAGAGGTTTCTTTTACTCAGAGCAGCGGGCAGAGGTTCCAGTATAACACTGACCTACTTCAAACACACAGGGGGGTGTTTCCCTATAACCCAGAGCTCCAGAGCAGACACATCCTCACAGCACACATCTGCGGCCCTAAGGCCCTAAATCCCTTCCTCTTACTTTACTCCGTGCACATAACACCAGCTGTCTGCCTGCACGGTAACTGGGAGAGCCCTCGGTTTCAGTATGGCCATTGTGCTGCCTGGAGATAGCAAAAGGATTTTCTTCCCTTTTGTTGGCTTTTTCAGAACCAAAAGTGGCTCCATTCAGAGTTATAGCCAAGGCTGTTCTGTCCTCAGAAATGGATGTATCCTGGGAGCCCATTGAGCAGGGAGACACGACCGGAGTGCTTCTAGGCTATGAGGTACGAGCCTGCATGCGAGTGAGAGACACTGAACCTGAGCCTGGAAAGCCCAGCAGAGAAAATCCCCCATCCTCTGCTTCCAGGGATAGAGGATAATTATTGGATAGCAGAAGCTCTAACGGAGCCAGCACTGCTGCTCCACTATTGAAGGCTGTCACCTTACTCCCAGACACATCCTAAGCAAAACACACAGACACAAATACCAAAGAGTCTCCAGCACTGACTGTGGATGAGGATGGAGAGACACTGGCACAGGGTGCCCAGAGGAGCTGGGGCTGCCCCATCCCTGGCAGTGTTCAAGGCCAGGCTGGACACAGGGGCTTGGAGCACCCTGCTCCAGTGGAAGGTGTCCCTGCCCGTGGCAGGGGTTGGAGCTGGAGGAGCTTTAAAGTCCCTTCCAACCCAAACCATCCCATGATTCCATGAATGGACCAAGTATTGCATCTGGTATTTGCAGGTGATTCTACCCTGACTAAACCCATCCTTCCCTTTTCTGTTCAGATCCGGTACTGGAAGGATGGTGACAAAGAGGAGGCAGCTGACAGGGTGAGGACCGCGGGGCTGGTCACATCAGCCCACGTAACAGGCCTGCACCCCAACACCCAGTACCACGTGTCGGTCAGAGCGTACAACCGGGCTGGCACCGGCCCCCCCAGCCCCTCCACCAACGTCACGACCACAAAGCCACGTGAGTCACCCTGCTTTGAACACTGCCCTCCCTGGGGCTGCTGCTTCCTCCAGAGGATGCCCAGTGATCCCTGGACCCACTGGAGCTTTATCTTGGTGCTCTAACACCATTTAGAGCAGTCCATAAAACTCCTGTGCCTTGAGTTGCCTCAGCTTAGGCTTGTGGTCTGAGATCTGAGCTCGGAGTAACCTCTGCTGGGCTTCAACCAACCACGGTGGTGCCATCAGCACTGTAAAGCCTCAGGAGACAGTTGTAACCAGCACAACCTCCCCATCAATCCCTAACTTACTTGTCTTCCATCTCTCAGCACCAAAGAGGCCACCTGGGAACATCTCCTGGACTTTTTCTGGGTCTACAGTCAACATCAAGTGGGACCCAGTGGTGGCAAAGGCAGACGAGTCTGCAGTTACAGGCTACAAGGTACGGACGGGCTGTAGCTGGGTTCTCCTATAGGTGACCCTGAGGAAATCACAGCACACACAGACTCAACTTGCTTTTTCCAACAGATGCTTTACAGGCAGGATTCCCACTCTGCTCCCACACTGTTCCTGGCCAACAAGAACCAGCTCGACATCCCTGTCCCTGAAGACTTCACTCACGCCTTTGTCCAGATCCGGGTGACGGGCCCTGGGGGAGACGGAATCCCAGCAGAGGTCCACATCCTCAGGAACAGCGGTAGGGACACTCCTCTGAGCACACCCCCTCCTTACAAACACCCATCTCCTGCTGCACACCCCTGCAAAACAAGGGGTCAGTCTGCAGGACCACCTCCCTGGCAGTCACTACAACTGCTCTTTGACAGGCAGTGACCTGGCCCATAGCACAGCAGAACAGTAAATGCTGCTCTGCTTTAGACCCTCCCTCTCCCTTCCTTGGAGGCTCCTCAGTGACAATCCCAACAGGAGCAAGCACAACTGCAGCAGCACCATTTTACCAACCTTCCCAACTCTTTTCTCAAGGCATCCGGTTGTTTCTGGGCAACACAAGAGTCACTCCCTCCCGGTTCCCTTTCTTCCAGGGACAAGTATGATGGTGGAGGACTCTGTGACGAGGCCGGTGCCACACGCTGTCGCTGTCACAACCAACTCTCTAGTACTGGTGGCCCTGATCTGGTACCTGGAGCTCTGACGATGGCCACTGCAGCAGACGCCTCCGGACACGCTCCCTCCCAAGGCAGTGGGGAACTCCTCGATACTTGGCTGCTGCAACATCACATTTGTACCACGGCAGCACTACAGCAAAAGGATTGACAACGTGGTTTTAAGGCAGGAAGAGAGAAAGAGCCTTATTTGTCGGTGGTGTTTTGGAAGAACATGAGCTTTCCTACAAGAAATGGGTCTTTAACTGAGATTAAAGCTTTTATACACAAACAAGTGAAGAATTCGACAGGAATTCTGACAGCAACTGCCCCCACACTGCACACAGTAGGTTTTTCTGCCTTATGAAGCCATGTACTAAAATAACCAGACTGCTACATTTATCTTTTGGTTTTAAACATGTACAGTGACTTTTGGGGGGGGGGGGGGGGGCAGGGGGGGTGGGG
>JAOEHX010053577.1:43066-53310 GCA_025448015.1 Bolborhynchus lineola | reverse complement strand
CTAGAAGAGCATGAGCTAAAAGACCAGTAGATGTGGTTCATATGGCTGTATTTAAAGAAAATTATGTAGTTATTTGTAAAATGATTCTGGTATCCAATTTGGAGTGAAATTGTTGGTAATTATTGTTAGTAGAAAGTCATTTAACCTGTAATTTTAACAAGTTTATTATTGTTTTCAGGTAATTTAATAAATTTTTCTACTTTTTTTTATTTCCACATGCTACCATTTTAGGTTTTTTAAAACTTTTTTTACCAAGACCAGGAGTTCATAGAAGTATGGTTAAGTATAAAGTTAATAAAATTAAAGGAATGAAAGCTTTAAACAAGCATGTAAGGCTTATTGATTAACTCAAATACATATATATATTTACTAATATGTTTGAACCATCGTTTAAAGCTAATTCTTTTGGTTCTCTGTGTGCAAGTACTTACTAAGGGATGGACACTAACCATAATTCAAATTATGCTAGTGTTTTGCATGGTTTTGTTCTCTTATTACAGCGCTGTTGGGAGTGGGTGGAAGGTTTATTACTGCAAGAAGAGAATATTACAGTTTTATTGAAAGTGTTGTCTAATTCTAACATGCATGGTAAATGTACATGCGGGAAAAGAAATGTGACACTTTCATAAGAAGTTTGTGCTGTTTTACAAGAAGGGTCAAGTATTTTAAGTATCATGTTAAAGATGAAAAATAAATGTTGGTAGAAGAGAAAGTGAGATGAAACTGCAAGTTTTTTTCAAGGCTGATGCAGATTTCTGCAGCCATAACCTTTCTACTGTTCATCATTCACTATCCTGTACCTCAGTAGCAATCACTGATCTAAAGAATGATGCTTTTTACACCAGTAAAATTTGGAAAATGCTAGTTCTGCACTCAGTTGAGGTTTTTAAAGAGACTCCTGACCCTTTATAAGCGTTATCACAATTGAAAAGCCAAGGCTAATACACTTCGGTGGTCAAGTGGTGCCGTGCCTTCAATGTGTGTAAGAACTATAGTCATCGTTATTTGAAATCACAGTAAAGTAGATAAATAAAATCAAATGTATGCCCTCTACTACACTTCAAATTAAGTATCCACCTTGTCTTGGAATAGCTGAACATTTGCCACTTGGAAATAACTCTTTTCAACTCATTTTATGTGACTTTACATTTACTTGTTGCTACTATATGGCATACTTTCTTCTGAAGTGAGCCTTCTGTATTTCTAAGCCAAGTTATTGTTGCAAAAGTTACCCCTGATAGTTCAATGGGAGAGACTGTCCCAGATACTTAAAAATGTTTGACAAACCAACTGGTTCAGTATTTCAGCCTGATATAGATGCAAATGTAGAAAATGTTAGCTCCTCTCTTAGACAAAGATTAGCAGATTAGTATTTTACAGTGTGCTTCTGGGGTTTTACTGGAGACTGCAAATTTCTGTGTCCAGTTTCGGTAGAAGATAAAGTACAAGAATTGTATTATTTAATGTTCTCTTTAGAAATCAGCATTCTAGTTTTGTCTTCTTTAACATGGTAAAAGAAAATGGTACCTATGTGATACAGTTTTAAATGTTCCAGAACTTTCCTCAAAATATAATCTTACATTACCAGTCCCTGCCTGTGCAAGGCCTGAATAAGTCCTGATGCCACATTTTTAATTCCTTTACTCAGTGAGTGGCTAAAATACTGTGGAAAGCTGTCTTTGTTTCCTTTGGACCAGTGTGAATTTCTGCTGTCAGATAAATCAGTAAAGTGTGATTTCAAGCACAGGGTCATAATGCTTCCTGTGCTTCAGCAGTGACAGGTTAGTGTGTTCCTTGGCATGATATGTCATTGAACTGTCACCAGGGTGTGTCTTTTAATGCCCTCTTCAACTAGATAAGAGGGTTTCCTTTGTCTCAAAGTACAACTAATTGTCACTGGGGTAATGGTAGATGGGATGGGTTATCAAAAATACCTAACACTGTGTATTAATGCTGAGGAGTAGGGTACTTGGTAAAGTGGTATTTTAAAGATATGGTCCTGAATAAACAATAATGAGAAATTGTAATCTTGGGTCTGTCTTGACTTGTAGCCACCCTACATCATGTTGCAGTGCAGCAGAGATTATGTCTGTGCTGTTTTTCCATACCATGAAGTACAAAGTGCAAGATCCCAGAAATGCCAGCAATGACCGGTTTGTTCTTTCAAAGGTAAAACAACAACTGTTGTGCTATACTGTTTCTGTCTGCTAGCTAGCTATCTAAATTAAATCAGGTTGTCCTCTTTGACTTAATGCTTACTTATGCTTGCATCTACTCCGAAGTCCATTGGAAATATTTGGGAGCTTGGAATTTGTTTTCTTCAGAAAGACAAGCGAAAGCTGATTCAGTTGAAGCATAACTCAAAAATATTTAAAAAATGTCTGTATAATGTGTCTTGATAAGTCTTAACTTCACTGACTTCAGTTGTTCTAGTATTAAATAATGAATGTTATTTTCTATTAAATCTATCAAGAAATATTAACGTCTGCTATATGTAGGCTTAACCAATTTTCTGATGAGTAAGTTGAGTTAGCTTTTGTGCTCTACTTGTTAAATGCAGCTGTGCTGATATGCCTGCAGTCATGGCACAATGTGCACTGATTACTGTCAGCTTTTCAGGGAGCATTATGTGAAATAGTGAGTAGTTGGCATTCCTACTGTGCCAGTATCATATTAAAGTCAATACTATTTCTGAAGCCACTGTGGTTCAGAAAACACATAAAACTGCAACCTGGACTGGCCATTAGCATTTCTATCCTTTTTGCAAATCACAGGGATGTTTCGATCATGTGACATAAAAGCAGTTGAAGGACCTTCAGAAAACAAAATGATGTAAAAAATAACTGATTAAGTACTCCAGTGAAGCAGGCTCCATCTTGGAGTCAAGTTTCTCACATGGTAGCTTGCAATAGTGCTGTGTAGCTGATAGTGTATATCTGAAATAAGTAATTGGATGAGAAGCAAACAGCTAATGCTGAGGTGGTTAAGCAATGACAGTCACTTCTTCATGTTTGCCTTAGCTCTCTAATGAATAGGGGTTTCTGCCCAGAGTTGATAAATGGCTTCAAACCTCTGCAGGCTTTTTGACTTCTAACAACTGGGTGAGCAGAAAATTACTGCTACTTTGTAGTTGTTCAGTCAGACCGGGCCAAAAGAAGACAAGTGTTTAAAGCTTAAAATTTTTCCTGTTGTCACTCACTGCTTATTACCTTGAATACATATGTATTGAAGAAGTTCTATAGCAGAACTCATCCGTCTGTTTACACTGGTTTAGTGAACAAGGAGCGACCATGTTTTTCGAAGTGCTACCTAAGCAGATTGAAGCAAGGGGTTTTGTATGGGTACCAAAACTACTTCTTGGAATTGGAAACGCATGGCTGACAGAGAACTTCTTAGCCTTCCATGTTGATTTTTTTGAAGACCTTCTAAATTGAGAATGCTGCATTCTTTCTGTCTTAACTGTAGTCAGCTATCTGGGGTGCTCTAAGCAAGGGCATGGGGGAGTTGAAAACAAGCATCGGAACGAATGTTGCATTGTAAAGATGAAAGTGTTTTATAACTCAGTGCCTTCCTTGTTGATGTAAGAACCTGATTCCAGGGTTTATCAGCTTTGTAGAATTTTGTCTTGAAACTAGGATATTGTGGAAATTGTGCCTTGCTTTAAGTTTGGTTTTTTTCTAGGGTCATGCTGCACCGATTTTATATTCTGTCTGGGCAGAGGCTGGCTTTCTACAAGAAGCAGAATTATTGAACCTGAGGAAAATTGATTCTGTCTTAGAAGGACACCCAGTGCCAGTGAGTGATTGTAACATTTGATATAAGATGGTAGATTGTGTAAAACAAGTAGCACATATATCTTGTAGCAATTCTTGGTTGTCATCAATAGTACAGGAAAAATAAGGTCTTACAAGAAGGATGGTGATATTTACGGCTTCACAACTGAATTGGTGTCTGTGTTTGAACGAGCATGTAAAAATGCTTACTGTTCTAGTAAAGTTCCCTGACAGTCAATATTTTCCATTTAAAACAAGTTCCTGTGTGGCTTTTCTTGTCCTTTAAGAAGCTTGGAGTTATCTGCTCACCTCATTGGTCATCTTTCCAACCAAAGGTTTCAGTTGATCCTTTCTTTTTAACACAAAATCAATTCTTAACGGCTGCCGTCCAAAGCATAGCTGAAAAATTCCTGGGCCATTAGTAACCTTCCCTCTCAGAGAGCCTAGTCAGCTTGTGATACTAATTATCAAGGTACATGCATTGGAGGGAAAGAAAGGGAATGGCAAGATTTGGAGGCACTTACATTGTATGGTTATGCTCAAGAAGCTGGATTTTGATGTATAGTGAACCATCTTCTAGACTACAATTTAATTCCTTTATTTCTTCACTGTACAATAATTGTTGTCTTTTCATTCTCAGAGACAAACATTCACTGATGTGGCCACTGGATCTCTCGGTCAGGGTCTTGGTGCGGCATGTGGAATGGCATACACTGGCAAATTCTTTGACAGAGCTAGGTAATTCCATCTTCGTGTATTTCATAATTACAGGCAGTCAGAATATTTTGTGAAAAGAAACCGTATTCTTAGTCAGGAAAAAATAAGACCCAAACCTTTATTCTCCATTTCCGAACTGAACTCAAATTGAGGCTTATAATTACAGATTACTAGCCTAGATTACAAAGTCATTGCCAGTGAAACTACCAAGTATTTAAAAACTAACAAGAATTACTGCATATATATGTCCCTTTTTGTATGCTGGCAGTATTGCAAGGTGATGTTCCCTAACACAGAAGACAGTAAGATGTGGAGCAGACTCTGACTTCCATTAGCCATTTTGAGACTGGTATGTGTCCCACAAGGAAGGAAGATGCAGACTGGAGATGTCTGTTCCAAGTCGGATGGCTAATAATGGAGAACATATATCTAGATAAGGAACTGTTATGGTCAGTAATAGCACCACTGAATCATAAAGTAGGGCTTAAAAATGTTATCAGAAAGGCATTCAACTCCACAAAGACAAAAATGACTGCTTCTGCCATTTGTTTTGTGCACAAGAAAAGTAGATGTCTAAAGGCAAATCTGTACGAGGAGGAAAATAGCCTGATATAGTTGATATATTTTATGTGACAGTTCTAGAACATTTGAGCACAGTCTGCCCAGTTAGTGTGTTCTATACTTCACTAGCTTGAAATAATTTCTGTGAAAGATGACTTGCTGATTTTAATGGAGTTTAGCAGATGCTACGTGTGGAAAAAATCTAACCAGTGCTTACATGACAGAAGAAAAAGGTGGTCTTGCATGCAATACTGGGGAGCAGCTTATGTGGAAGGAGTTCAGATTTAGCTGAAAGCAGGTGGGATTCACATCAAAAGTCTATTATAGCTTAATGTGTAGTTAAGAAAAAAATGGTTAACAGCCATCTTGATTATTTTGTTTTAAAATTCTGTATTTGACAGCTGATTTACTATAAGTTCACTTATAAAATTTTGTCATACAAAAAAAGAGGGTGACAATAAAAAACATACATTGCCTGAGTTCCATGGAAAACAGGCAGTACTGCTGCTACCTGAGTTTACCTAAATAAAAATCTTCAGTGTTTGGAGAAATCATCTGCAGAGTCATACCATGTTGGCTATCATTTTCCAGAATTCTGAATCTGGTTATGCAGCATGCTTTAATTCACAGCTGAGTTAATCTGCAATTTATAGATTTCCTGAAACTAAATTCTTAGTCATCCTTCCAGAGAGTATATGAGAGGAAAGAAGCAGCAGACAGTAATCTTTCGTGCATTGTTGACGATCTTGCTGAGTCACAGTGATAGTGTGTAATGGACCTATTCATTCAGGCCTTGCAATAGAAAGCTTAATACTGGATTTTTCTTTTTGAGAGACAAGTTTAAAAAGGAATATAGTATTTCTTATTTCTTTTGTATGTAACAGTTCAAAAGTATTTAGTTAAGTAAAATTATCTGAAGTGAATGCACTGAGCAATGGGCATTGAGTTTGTAATAGAAAAAGCAGTGAGTACTCTCTGAATTGTTAGGTTTTGCTCTTGATTTAACTGTGCTTACAAATGAAACCTTGTTTTGGGGTGTTGGATTTGTTTCTGGCTTTTTACTTTAATTTCTTCTTCTAGCTATCGAGTGTATTGTCTGCTTGGAGATGGAGAGCTGTCTGAAGGCTCTGTTTGGGAGGCAATGGCCTTTGCTGGGCTTTACAAGCTCAATAATCTGGTTGCTATATTTGATGTTAACCGTCTTGGACAAAGTGACCCTGCTCCTCTGCAGCATCATGTTGAGATTTACCAGAAACGCTGTGAAGCCTTTGGGTATGTGATTAGAAGTTCAGTGTCATCTCCCATTTGAAGCTGCATGCTTCATTCGCTTTGCAGAAATTTTTCATGTGAGCTTTCAGATCTCAATGATGCCATCACCAAGAAGGATGGTCTTCCATAATGCCTGATGGTGACCATCTTTCTTACTATTATTACAAAATTCTACAGCAGGAGAATTGGCAGAATTTTTTGTTTAGAGGAAAAAGAAAAGAATTGCTTAGATAAACTTTTTTTGAGGATTTTTATCACATTAAAACCAGATTTTGTAACTCTGTGTGACCAAATGTACTGACATAGCAGAAAGAAGGTCGTGGAAACAGTTACTCAACTTTCACTGTCAGTTTTTTAATTGATTTCCAGATGTCTAATTTGCTCTTGAGATTAAAATGGCTATTATGTCTGAAGAAATGTAGGATAACTCAGTTATCTATGAGCTGTGAATTTTGTTAGCTTCTCTGTGACTTATTTTGCATTATGAAAGAGGGACTACGGTATTTTATGATCTCGAATGCTATTTCATGGTTCTGGCATAGTTTGGGTCTCTTTAAATGACACTGCATTGGAATGATGTTAGAATTTGTTATTGTTGTTGCCAACTACCAGAGAGTGTCACATGCTAAAACCCTTTAGAAACAGTTGATCTGTTTGTGTTCTCAGCTGGCATGCAATCATTGTTGATGGGCACAGTGTGGAGGAACTTTGCAAAGCCTTTGGCCAGGCCAAACATCAGCCAACAGCTATCATTGCGAAGACTTTTAAAGGCAGAGGCATATCAGGTAATAAAACTCCTATGCTTTGCATAGGCATGTGTATAATAATATGTACATAGTGCTGCAATAAAGGTGCAATCATTAAAAAATATAGAAGTTTAATGTTTCATACATTAGAAAACAGTTGGTGTTCCATTTAAGAAGTCTTTCCTAGTCTGGGAGACAGCTGCAGGGCATGGGAGAACTGTGTGTTTTGAAAATTGCCCTAGCAGAAGAGGGCAACCTTCTTGGATTGGTCTTGATCCCTAGACTCACAGAGACTACTCTGAGAAGGGAGTAACTTTGTCATGGAAGCTCCCTCCTCCTGGTGCTGCAGATAATGAGGTCTGCTTATTACCAGCCAGGCAGTATAAATGCATAGGAAATGAAGAGGGATGCTACATTCAGAGTTTTGACAAAACTGTATGAGACATGGTGCATAAGCTACCTCGTACTGAAAGTTATTTCATATGATTTGATATGTAATTCATTGAGATACAGGAGTAGTATAGAAATTAGAAATTGTTTCACAGGTTAACAGCTGTTTGACTTTTGGAGTTCATGTTGCCTCTAAAATCCTTTTGTAGTTTTCATGTGGTGTGAAACTTGCCTAAATGTCATTTTCTAGGGGACAGATGTGTACCTACACATATGAGCAACAGCATGCGGAATTCTTTCAAACTCTTACACTTCTCAGCAGCATTAGTGCTAGGAAAAGGATTTGGGTTCTTGGAAGTGAGATGTCTGCTAGCTAATGAGCACTATATCCATAGAATGGAGTAAATGCATATTCAGTGTGTCAAGGGTTGCCATGATTCTGTTCAGCTACAGCTTTTAGCAGCACTTTATGAATTTGCCTTTCTGACCAGATAAATATTAACAGGAGTAAATATCTTCATTTCTTTTCATTGACTAAGCAAGAATTCATTATTCTTAGCAATTTACTCAGTGAAAAGCAGTATATCAGCGAGAGAGGTAACATTGCTGTTAGTGCTGGGTGCACAAAGATGAAAGTCATCAGAAGCTCTTAAAACAAAGCTGTAAAAATGTCAGGTCTTGCTTGATTTAGACAGCTGGGTTAAAACTGTTGCTTGAAACTTAGCTGAGTTTGTTTAATTAGAAATTTTGTGTTAACTGTTAACACTAATTTGCTGTTTACTGCTTGCCATGCTCATGGACCAGGTCTCTTAAGTGCCAAGTTGAAAACAATTTCAGAAGATGATGCTGGAATTCCATCACTAGTTCAGAATATATGGAATTTTACTATTTCTCTTATGTATTTGAACGTCTGTCTTAATGCAATGAATACTATTGTAATTGTTTACAGTGGGAATAATAAAGCAGTTCTTCCTTGAGCGACTCTACTAGGCTGTTACCCACTTCTATCTGGGTAAAATCCGCAGTAGAAAACTTAAATAGTTTTTATATTTTTCTTATCCGTACTGTACTTTAAAATGCACAGGTGTTGAAGATAAGGAAAGCTGGCATGGGAAGCCCCTCCCAAAAAACATGGCTGAACAAGTCATTCAGGAAATAGATGACAAAATCCAAAATAAGAAAAAGCTTTCTCCAGCCCTCCCAGAAGAAGATGCGCCTGTCATAAATATTAGAAACATTAAGATGCCATCTCCACCAACTTACAAAGTGGGAGAAAAGGTACTCTTTTCCTTTTTCACTGCTTGTCAGATATCTTAATGGATGGCAGAAGGCTTTGTGTGTTATCCCTTGTCCCTTTTTCAACTACCTACTTCTTTTTTATTTTGAGTATCTTGGTAAATACCTACTTCTGTGATCTGACACACAGACAGTCATCTCACTGGGTATTGTATATTAAAATATAAATGCTCAGATCACTCTTCTTCATTTTGTGATCAATACCAGTTATCCAAACTATGTTATGCTTTTTTAAAATTGAAGAAACGCTATGAGATTGAGTTTCCATGATTGGAAACCAAGGTTTTCAAAATCTGGCTAGATTGGTAGAGAGTTGCTGATTTCAGCACTGACGTCTGTCCTGATTGGTTTTAATTGTATGTACATGCATTCATGGGAAAATAAAGAGCTGCTAGAAACAAAGTTATAACAGTACTGTTATATTTTTCTTTTCTTAGTGGGCTACCCGCAAAGCTTACGGTGTTGCGCTTGCAAAACTGGGCCATGCTAATGATCGAGTGATTGCTCTGGATGGAGACACAAAGAACTCTACCTTCTCAGAGCTTTTTAAGAAAGAACATCCCAGTCGCTACATTGAATGCTACATTGCTGAACAGAACATGGTAATGGGTTTCTTGGGTTTATGAAATACGGGCATTACGCAGCAGGATCTGAGACCATTCAGTCTGAGTTTTCAGAGTGGTATTTTAGTATTTGCTCTTCATATGTGTATTCATGGATATTTTATTTGACTTGCTCACTTTTTAGGGAAAAACTAGGCTGTGGCAAAAGCTGACAAGAAGAGTGCTTCTGATTGATTATTCTTTTCTAAATTGCCCCCCTTCTTATTTTTATGGTCATACTGTCTGTGTTTCAGCACAACACAAGGAGATGGCAATATGTAAACAGTAATTCTTTCCAAAGTGTGGTTTGTAGAGATTGAACTGAAAAGACTTTCAGAGTTTGGGTCTTTTTATTCTGCAAGAAAAGGAATGTTACAATGTGGCAATGAGTCCCAGGCTAGACTGAGGTATAAAGGTGAGGACCCAGAAAGCAGTGAATAAATTTAGCCTGATGTCTTTTGTATGAAAAAAATGGAAATAATTCGATAAGTCATCTGGTTGAGTCTTTGGTTGCCATCTGTATGGGTTCACTGAAGCAAGTGAAATTAAAGATACAAATTCAGACAGAAACTTGTTGTTACCTTTAATGATTTATAACAAAAGAAGCATGGACTGTCTCTTGCGAATGTTACACTAGAGCAGTTTCATGAGCTGGAGTTGGACATTTTGGATCTACAACAGTTTAGAAGAAATTTGCTGTAAAGAGCTGACCATTTTCTATGTAAAATAAATGTATGGGGTAATTGTAGCAATAAACAATACAAGGAATAGCCCCAACTTTCTCAGCTTATGAAGATAGGCTGAGAAAGTTGAGGCTCTTCAGCCTGGAGAAGAGAAGGCTGTGTGGAGACCTCATAGCAGCCTTCCAGTATCTGAAGGGGGCCTATAGG
>JAOEHX010053577.1:0-36466 GCA_025448015.1 Bolborhynchus lineola | reverse complement strand
AATGAATTTAAATAGAAGAATAAATTAAATGACAAAACAAAAAGGAAATGAAATCTTTCACTTTCAGGTCGCTAACTCATATATGGCCAAATAATAAGCAACTTAGATTTTTTACCATCTGTTTGTTATTTGAAGTCCTGCATAAAATGAGCTAACAATCTCAGTCAGGGTTCTTGTGGATCAGTAAAGGCCTCATATGTGACACCAACTGAGAGTGTTGTCTGTAAAGGCAAAGATTCTGTGAGAAAAAAGAGGTAAAAATGTTCTGCTAAGGTCAGTTCAGTCAGGAAAAAGAAAAAAACCAACAAAACCCCAAACCCGAAGAGGAAAAACAGCAGTGCAAAAATCATAAACTGAAATGGGCATAAAAGTGTTGATGAAGATAAGCAGCATTTTCAGGACTACTTGTTTAGCAGTTTTCCATTAGAACAATATACTTGTATGGACTACAAACCTTTGTAAATGGAAAACATAGGAAAACACTAAACATAGCATGTCATGGAGAGAAAAAGCATAAAGACGCCTACTGTCATCCCATCCTTAGGAATAATGGCCTGTTCTGTTAGAGCAGTAATGGGTTTGTGTGCCTGATTTGAGAGAATTTAAAAGGTATGCTTTTCTGAAAGCACTTGTTTAGCAGTCAGTGTAGAATGAAGCCCAGATATTCACACATTTGGGAACTAAGAAGAAAATCTGTCACAGAAGATCAACAAATAGAAAAAAACACCCAACAAGCAGAAACAAAAACAAGCCCACAGAAAACCCACCCCAGAACCTCTTGAGTAAACCTGGCTTGTTGCTTAGCTTTATACATGTTCCTGTAGCTGCAAAGGCAGCCTGATTTTTCATGGGTTGTCATATCAATGTCTTACCCCAGTGAAAGAACATCTTTTTAGGAATTAAAAAAAAAATTAAATTAAACAAAATGAATAGTGCTAAAACACTAATTAAGTCTGTTTTCCAATTATGTTAATGAAACTACAAAGAAAATGCAAATCTAGAATTCTCCAGAAATTCTAGCTGTTGTGGTGTAGCACCATGGCTGGTAGTCCCACAGCAATACTTCCACTGCCTCCCAGGAGAATACCATATTAGTGGTTCACAAATGGGCATTAAATTAATCTGTTTGATCAGTAAATGTTTTCTATTTCTAGCAAACAGGGATTTATTTTCAACTCTATTCCATGGCATTAAAAAATTGTGAAGTAACACTGCCAATGAATCACAGAGGTAAAGTGAGTAAAAATCTATCACTACTTGTCACTTTAATACCATTCTTCAAGCCTCATGACATCAACCAGCAAGATTCTCTGCATTTTAAGTAAGATATAAGTACAGTTATAAGTAGTACTATTTCAGCCCACTAGAAGTCTAAAAGGTCCCATTACAGCCGTATAACAGTCGCAAGACCAGTGATGCAGCTCCTTAGTAGCTCTTTGCCTGCTAATCATGTTATAAACATATTCACAGTATTCCCATGGAAGACCAAGACTGCTTTTGTAGTAGGGTACTTATGCAGTCCAAATGAAACTCACTTTGTCACTAAGGAGAAGCTTTTTAACATTTTCTTTGGCACATGGGACTCCTGTTACTACAAGTTTTCCATTATGTTTTTCCATACACAAACACCAACCATATACTTTGTCAGATTGACCTTTGTTTGATATTAATTGAACAACAAAACCAGCAAGAACAGAGGGAAGCATCTGTGAGAAAGCATGCAATTGTGTTTGTCTTTGCACTGTACTAAACACAAGCAAAAACAACATCTGAGTAGAAAGGGGATATTCTTTTCATGTAAAAGTGAAGAGAGAAAAATGTATAATTTCTGATGCACATCATAAATGCTTCAGTTGATCTCTGGTTACATTAATTTTAATGGTTGTCTGCAACTATGTTAAACCTGACTTATCTTTATTCATTTACAGGCTGAATAGCTCAGTTTCTCTAAGGGAATAAGTTTGTTTGGAATAGACAGAAAGAACTGATGGTCTACATATAGGGCCATGAGTCCTTTTCTCTTTGTGTAATTTCCTCCCTTAACCCTTACAAGTTATATAAAACTTGAGCTTAAATGGTTTCGGGTGCAAGAGGGGCCTCACTGGGATACTTAAAAGTACATCAGGATATTAAATGCTGAAATTCTGTTGATACAGGTCTCCTTTAAACATCCAGCCTCCCAAGTACTTATAGAAAAGCTGTTAATTACTTCTTTGGGTACTTGACATGATGAAAAGGGGACTCTTAGTTTTTCAAGTGAGCTCTCTAAAACTGTAATTCCTGTTACTTTATGTATGGCATGTGTGTTTTACTAAGAATAATAGAATACATACATAGCAGCTTATAAACTAGAAGGAAATAATAAATAAGTAATATAAAAAACTAATACTAGCATAAGGTATTTCTAAGGTCTATGAATTTCAAAGGTTAGGCATAAATACTTGCTTAAATTCTTTAAAGTTTCCCAATATTATGGTTATTCTTTTCTATCTTTTTCCTTTGTTTTTTTTCTTTTTCTTTATATTTTTTTTAAGCCTTTAGAGTGTTTGAATTCTGCAAAAGGTATTTATTCTTCACATCATGGTGCTAAGTAAGATAAGAGAGACACATTTCAATTTTATCCTTTGATTTGGCTTTTAATTTCCCATTCAAGTAACCAAACCTGGGCCATTGGTTTTTAACACATGTACTCCAGCATGAAAACCACTGTAGTTTTCAAATTCAGTAATCGAAGTGAGAAAATGGACATCTCTTCACATGGGAGTAATTGCAGATTCTTCACAGTACCTCCTACCTTGGAGGTATAAAAGTCAATGCTATTTGTTTAAAAAATGAGCATGTAATGAGTCCCTTTATGGAGTCTATCTGCTACATCATTCTTTTCTAGTAGAATGATGATTTCTTCTCTGGTGCTAGAAATCTGAAGATGGAATAGGAAGGTAGGAGTTAGAATGATTTAGTTTTATGACAGCTTTTTCAACGGCTTCTCTTGTATACATATAGCACAGGAAAATGTTTTCGGAATAATTATTGTTCGCTGTCACATAATGATTCTTTTTAATATGAGATAATGTGAAGTTATCTTAGTGTGTGTCCTTTCAGTACTTGAAAGTATACTTGTGGAAGTGTGACCCTGCGACTGGATAAAGGTTGAAAGAATCATAGAAGTAACAAAACGAAAAGGCATATTATTCACTCCCTTCTTTCCTCACAGAATTCATGTAGACAGTCCAGCTGGATTTCATCTGTCCTCCACATAGATTCTATGCTAACATTTTTTCCATTCCAAAAAAAGGATGACTGGGGTCCTCTATTTTTCCACTATTGCTTTTAAATACTTCTGAATTAAAGGTCAAAAATATAAACAATGTAGTGCATCAGATTTAATATCCATGCAAGCAAGATCATGGTTCAGAAAGTGTATGCATATGGAAAGAGTGTGGGAAAGAAGCTATTCAGTGATTTTTTCTTGCTCTACCACCAGAGCTTTTGGAAGTCATCAGTTAGTGGTTTCCTGAGCTGAAGATAGCAGCGATGCAGAACCATGAATGGTCTACTCGCTATGATTTTCTCCAGTTTGTTTCTGAACAATATCTTTTTTTTTGCTTCCCATTTATCCAGTGGTTATAGAATCACTGAACTGTAGAATATCTCAAATTGGAAAGGACCCATAAAGATCATAGATTCACTGCTCCTCTGCTATGTCAGAAGCAGAATTGTAACTGACAAGAGAGATGGTTTTATATCTTATCTTTATGAGTCATAGAATCATGGAATGGTTTGGGTTGGAAGGGACCTTAAAGATCACCTACTTCCAAGTCCCCAACCATGGTCAGGGACACCTTCCACTAGACCAGGTTGCTCAAAGCCCCATCCAACCTGGCCCTGGGCAATTCCAGGGAAGGGCAGCCACAACTTCTCTGGGCAATCTGTTCCAGTATTTCACCACCCTTTTTATAAAGTTCCATTCAGACAGCAGTGAAAGACTATTTCAGATGCTGGGAAACAAGGCCCATACAGCTTTCAGCGTACTACCTAAATTGTTTCCCTGAAGTACTCTCAGAACCTCATTCAGGTTTACTTTGGAAGAACTGGTTTATTCATTACAAAAGGGAGACCCCAATAATAAAATACTGTGCACCCCAATAATAAAATACTGTGCATGCAATGTAGAAGATAAGCGGTTCTGTGTAGAAAAGGGTTCTAAATTATTTGGCTATATGAATGCCTCCCATTCTGTGTATCACTATACCTTTCCCAAAGCAGGATAGTAAGACAATTGCGCATTACTCCAGAAGAATGTGTACCAAGCATTTATACACTAGCATAGCAGCATTATCGAGTTTTACCTGTATTCTATTTTTTTATTTTAATTACTAAAATTCTGGCTGCCTTATGATCATGCCAATAGAGCAACAGGTATGTGTTCACAGGAAGTGCAAAAATCTCTTTCCTGAGTGCAGTAGGAACTAATCTGAGTCCATCAGTTTGTTTGCACAGTCAGGGATCCATTTCACTTACCAATGTGGTGCATCTCCTGCTATTTTATTGCCCATTCATTTTAACTTGTGTTTTAGCAGAGACAGTTATGGAAAATAGTGTTTCTTTTGTAAATTTGTCACCTCACTATTCATGAAGTTTTTCATTGATGATCTTTGTGAAAATCAACCACCTATTTCTAGCGTTTAATCCTGTAATAATCCAAGACATGATTACTCCACTGTTAGTTTAGTTTCTTCAAGAGTCATTGGTGAGGAACCTTTTCAGAAGGTTTTTGGAAATTCAAGAGCATGTCATGGTTTAAGCCCAGCTGGTAACTCAGCACCACACAGCCGCTTGCTCACCTTTTCCCCCCTCTTCCCTTCCCCCTCCAGGCAGGATATGGAGGAGAATTGAAAGAATTTGTCCTCAAAATAAAAAGGACATGGAGCTATCAGAACAAGTCCAGAGAAGGGCCACAAGGATGATCAGGGGGCTGGAACACCTCCCATATAAAGATAGGCTGAGAAAGTTGAGGCTGCTCAGCCTGGAGAAGAGAAGGCTGCATGGAGATCTCATAGCAACCTTCCAATATCTGAAGGGGGCTTATAGGGATGCTGGGGAGGGACTCTTCCATTAGGGACTGTGGTGATAGGACAAGGGGTAATGGGTTCAAACTTAAATAGGGGAAGTTTAGATTGGATATGAGGAAGAAATTCTTTCCTGTAAGGGTGGTGAGGCACTGGAATGGGTTGCCCAGGGGAGTTGTGAATGCTCCATCACTGGCGGTGTTCAGGGCCAGGTTGGACAGAGCCTTGAGTGGCATGGTTTAGTGTGAGGTGTCCCTGCCCATGGTAGGGGGGTTGGAACTGGATGATCTTGAGGTCCTTTCCAACCCTATGATTCTATGACTTTATTCTGATTTCTGTCTTGCCGAAGAAGGACACTTCTAGTAAATACCAGTCCAAATAACACAGGTAAATCCATTCGCACCTAGTAATGATGTCTGATGGGAGACAGTTTCACTATGTCCTTTGCGTTGAAACTGTAAGTCTTTGATCCAGGAAAAAATAGAAGGGGATAAGTCTTAAAACTCTGTTAATGGCTGCTTGGAGCAGATAAAGAAAAGAAGCGCTAGCAAGCATTAACAATAACAGCTAGCAGTTGGGGCAAGGAGCAGAGGAGATGCTGGAGGATAGATACTGGGAGAGTTGCATCTTTTCCTTGGAAAAGTGAACAGTTAGGAGCAGGGTTGAACAGAGATTTTTAATCTGCATTGATAGCTTCTCGCTGAAGTTTTCAGTAGGAAGTTCCACAGCTGATCTCCTGCAAACAATTGACGAATGAAGAATTCACTCTTCTTGTACAATCTGCCTCTTTTCAGGTGAGCATTGCGGTTGGTTGTGCCACTCGTGACAGAACTGTTGCTTTTGCCAGCACCTTTGCTACCTTCTTCACGCGGGCATTTGACCAGATCCGCATGGCTGCCATCTCCGAGAGTAACATCAATCTCTGTGGGTCACACTGCGGCGTTTCTATTGGTAAGGGGCACTCTTGGCTTATTTATCAGCAGTTCCCATCCATTTAGTGTCAAGCAGTCAAACCGCTAATGCTTTGCAGAGACAATCAGTAATATAGCTGTGATGGTATAAAAATGGCACCATTTGTAGAAAGAAGACATGCTTGCAATTTACTTTTATCAGACATGTTGTATTAAGAAAGGATGAGAAGGATTTCAAGCCTTTATCAGCTCATATGCCTTTCTTTTCCTCTTTTATCAGTTTGGCGTGATAAAAATAGGACTTTTCACTGCAAGCTTTTCTACTCCATAAGTATAGAGTGATATAAAGAAACTGGATTGAGAATGAGGAGCTTAGGTTCTTTTCTATATTTACAGCTGATGTCCTCAGTGATCATAATAGTCATGTGCTTACCATACCTTTGCTTCCCCATCCCTAAAAATGAGAAACTAATGAAAGTTACACTTGCACAGAAACTCTTGTCCAGCAGTCTCAAAAGCACTTTACAGGGGAGAAATCTTTGGTTTATTATGCCTTTGATCACTAATTTTAAATAATTGATTCAACTCCCCTCAGTGTTTCTGACTATTGGAGCACCTGGTGTGTTGACTAAAAAAAACCAGAACCCCGAAGTACTAATGAAATGCGCACTGCAGAACTGTAAGGTAATTTGGGAAATTGAACTAGGGGATCATAGAATAGCTCAGGTTTGAAGGGACCTTTAAAGGTCACCTAGTTCAGCCCCCTACAGTGAGCGAGGATATCTTCACCTAGGTCAGGTTTCTCAGAGCCCTGTCCAACCTGACCTTGAATGTCGGCAGAGATGGGGAATCCACAGCCTCTGGGCAGCCTCTGCCTCACCACCCTCATTGTAAAAAATTTCTTCCTTATATCTAGTCTGCGGAAGTCCACGTGGATGACATCCAGAGCCTCTCTTGTCCGCTGGTAGACATGGTGGCTTTTAACTCCTCCTGTTTGTTGCCCATGCTGCATGCATTGGTTTAGCAGCATTTCAGCTGGGCTGTCAGCCACATCACCTTCTTAGAGCATCTTAATTCCGTTGAGGTACTTCACTGATGTTTCCTGCAACAGGCTGAGAACTTTTGCTAGCAGTACCTTCTCTGGTCTTTGGTTCCCATTGTAACTATTTGGAAAGTGTTAGATCGTATTGAGGTTTGATTCTGATTTGAGGGAGGAAGGGAGTTTTGGGATTTTTAAATGAAAAGTGTAGACATCACCCATGGAAACAGGAGCAGACTTGTATACTATGAAGTAAGATGACAGTAGACGTTGATGCTAGAAAAACTACTAGGCATTTATAGGGAAAAGAAAGCATGCTAATTTGATCTGTAATACTGGTAAAGATTTAAAGATGCTTCCTAAAAGTGTGTAGTCTCATACAGAACCTCAAGGTTTTAACTTGCAGTGGTATGGAGCATGCTTTAGTAGTGGAGACTGTAAGTAGAGTATATCAGATTATGGCCTGTGTTTGTCATTAAGGGAGGGATTCTATTACAAGCCTCTTCTTAAAATCAGTCCTTCCATCTCATCATAGTCTAAATTTAATACAGTTTAAGTCTTTTAGTGAGCAGCAAAGGGTCTTGATGCAAAAGCCATTTAGCTTTGGTCTTTTCTCATGTTAGAAGATAAAAATTTCTTCAGGTTACCTGGATTGTCTCCTAGAACTGCACTTCCAAGTTTCAATTTTCAGCACTTGGAAAGTTCTGCCGGAAGCTGTGATTGTGAAGCACAGGTGTATGAAGTTGTTTGAGTTAGAAATCTGGTCCAGGACTCAACTGTGATTTTCAAAAAAGTATTTGAACACCCAAAGTTTTTCAAACAAGTTGCAAAAGAAAAGGATTTAAAGAAATCTTTTAGCAGTTAGAAAATTCAGTTTTAAATGGAAGAGTATGAATAAAATGTACTCCCTATTAGAACTTCAGGTCTGCATGGAATTCGGAATCCTGACTGGATCTGTGATGAAAACTGAAGTTTCATGAATGCAGTTCTAGAGAGACCTGTGCTTCTGCTGTATTGAAATTTTACCCCATTAACTCTGTGACAAATAACTGTCACAGTGAACTTTTGGACTTGTACGAAGTTCACTCCTAAAGCAGTAGTTGCTGACAGACCAAAAGATTAAAGATGTTTCCAGGATCATGAGAAAATGTGTAAAATTGATATTTTCCAAACTGAACATATAGGGAAAGAAATCATAGTGTAAATGTGTCAAAAATAGAAATATCAGTTGTTTAGGCAGTAAGTTTTATATTCCAGACATTTTATACTGTTCATATTAAGCACTCACATTTTTTATTCAGCTATAAATGTAGGTTTTGCAGATGTAATTGAAAATTATTCTCTGCATTACTTTAAAACCACATAAATCAGGATTTTTGTAAAGATGCACTTGGGGCCAAACTCAGCTTACTGGTAGTCTGTAAATTACTCGTATGAGCTGTGAATGCTGACATTGACACTTTTAGCAAAATAGGACAAGCATGAGTACTGTCTTTATCTTGAGTAAGATTCTGATTGAGGTACCTGTTAATTTTGTTCTTCATAATTCTACTTTCTTCTATGAATAGATTATGTGGGTGCATTTTAGGAAAGGAAAATGCCCACTGAGATCCCACTCACTCAGAGTGTACACAGAGTTAGAAATTGATGCTGAGGACTTTTTTTTACGTTGTGACTGAAAGCCGAGACATGCTTTTCCTGCTTCGTGCTTACTTTATTAGTAATGTGCAGTGCAGAGTGCAATGATTAATTTCTTTAATGTGTTTAAAGTTCTTCAGAGTTTTCTGTTGCCCTCATGAAAATACTCTCCTCCTTCCTTGTGAACTCATCCTTCTTGAGTAACAGGTAGTGGAGCTGGGTGTGTGTGGGAAGGCTTACTGTCCTGCTTCTGCTCTGCAGGCTGTGACGTGCCTGCATTCAGAGCTCTTTGCATGGTTAGTTTGGAACAGTGCCATTCCCAAAGCACCGTTACATAAGGTCACTGGGGGGGAGGTGTTGTGGTGGTTGTTTAACTATGAAAATGATGGCATCCAGCATATGTTCTGGCTAACAAGTCTATCCTATAGATCTGCAGTTTAAGGTGCTTGAGTTGTTGAATTAGCAACATGGATGCCTTATTACTCTTTGAAAGACTTTTGATGGTATTAAAAAATACATACCCTTCATTTAGTCTTGAGCCTGAGTTTGTGAGTAGTTGTACCAAGTGGACTCTTCATTTCTGATGGGACACATGCAATTCTTCTTCCACATTTCCAGCAGTTTAAATCTGGAGAAACACTATTGTCAAATACAAATTTTTTGCTTGTGCAGCGTCACTACATGTAAATCCGAAGATGCTCATATATCTTGTGACTCTCTGTATCTGTACCTTCCTACTTTGCTTATCTTCTGTTTGTGTTGTTTTATTGTTACGCTTTATTTTCCATTTTTTCTTTTTAACCTGAGTTCTCTTTCTTTTTAGTCTCTTTCTATGTTTATTTACTGTTTAGATGGTTCCGAGGTTAAGGAGAAGATGATTCTTTTCTCAAGCAGGTACACTTGCATGTCCTGTGTGTGCCTGATTTTATACTTTCTGGGGTTTTTTCTGGTTTACATTGAACCTCACTGCTATATTGAGTGATTGTCAAAAATGCACACTTACTCTTTTGTAACCCTGGTTTAATTCTTTTAGGTGAGGATGGGCCATCTCAGATGGGACTGGAGGATCTGTGCATGTTCCGGGCTATTCCAAATGCCACTGTGTTTTACCCTAGTGATGCTGTAGCTACTGAAAAAGCAGTGGAAATAGCTGCCAACACCAAGGTTTGCATCACAGCCTTTCTGAGCCACAGAACTTTACGCTTTCTTTTTTTTTCCCCACTATTTTTGTTGTTTCTGGCATGTTTCTTGCATGTCTCTGCCCACATAAATTCTTTCAAAGGTTCCAACAAGGCAGTGGGATGTTTTCTTTGCATGGGAAGGTTGCAGACATTCTGTCCAGGCTAGTGCAGAATGAACAGTCCGGAATGCTGTGGGTGAGATTTGGGCAGATGTAAATGATTACACAGCAATTGCAGTTTGGGTCTAAATTGTCTTTGAAATAAGCACAAGTGTTAACTCTTGATGGTCTTTAGCAAGTTTACAGAAAACACACTCCTAGTACAGTGTCTCTGGGGTCAAAATAGAAGCTGGATATAGAGAGATAAATTGATTTTGAGGATTTTGATCATGTGCTCATAAAAAGTAAGATTATCTATTAGTTTAGCGGGTCTACATCTTTTGGAGATACTGAGAGCTGGTGCTTACACTGGTTGATGGTCTCTCTGGTCATCTTTTGCTCCTCTGTTGCCGATGTTGGATTGCAGTTGAATAGGACATTGGCTGAAGAAGACTAAGACTTCCCATGTGGTTGTGGCAGAGTTTCTAATCTCTCCTAAGCTTCAGCTAATTTGGCAGAGTAATGGTCAAACGTCATAATTAGCACAGGTCAGGTTATCTCCTTGATCTTGATACTTCTGGCTGCCATTTACCTTAAGAAAGGAGCAAATAATCAGGAAATGTTTAGTCCTGATAGTACAGCTTTGAATTGAAGGAGTGTGAGAATTTGGTGTGTAACAAACGCAATGAGTGGTTTGTGGAAAAAAGGGATGAGGGGAGGAAAAGATTGTAAGGTAATGTGAGGGAGGGGTTAGACCTAAGTACAGATTGGGTACTTCTTTTGGAAGGGCATCTGACTGATGGAAAGCACTTTTCCTTACTTTCAGCTGAGTATTTCTTCTTTTCCTTTAAAGTCACTAGAGTAAAATTTGCATGTGTATGGCAAAGTTCTAGGATTCTAATTAACTTGAGTAGAATTCTCCATTTCCACAAGAGAGCAAAAGAGAAATAAAGATCTTGGAAGCAGAAAGAAAATTAAGTTATGAGCATACTCTAAGAGGTTATTAACTATATAGTAATGTCTGAAACAACCAGCTGTTGAAAAAAGGACTAATGGGAAGTTGGGAGGGAGTTACTCAGTAGAACCAGAGGTAACAGAGAAGGGTGGAAACAAGACAAATAGAAAAAGTTGTTCTGCTGTATTTTCTTCCACAGGGTTTACAAACTAGAATGTCAACACATTTCTGGTTTTGTAACTTATAACATGTTTACTTTGGAAACAGGGCATTTGTTTCATAAGAACTAGTCGTCCTGAAAATCCTGTCATTTACAACAATGAGGACTTCCACATTGGACAGGCAAAGGTAAATATTGCCCAGATGAACAGAATCAGAAAAAAATATGCACAGTTGCTCTTATAAAAGCCCTTTTCCTTCTAAAGCATTCCAATGCCAAAGATTGGATTTTTTTAACAAAATATCTAGAAATTTTAGAAATATCAGTGAGATTTACAGTTAGAAATACATGGAAACATTTTTTTGCAGGTGGTTCTGAAGAGTAAGGATGACCAGGTGACTGTGATTGGAGCAGGAGTCACTCTACATGAGGCTCTGGCTGCAGCAGAACAGCTGAGAAAAGGTGAGCAGATCATGGGGGTTGTTCTTTGGTTTAAGTTTCATTTTCCTTTTTTACCATATAATACAGCAAAGAAATCAGTACCATAACTGCTCACCCTTTGTACTAATCAAGTGGGATTTAATTATCTTAGCAGCATTAGTAGCCATGAAAATTACCAAATTGATCAGATCAAAGTCTCCTTAGAATTGCCAATCTGCCTGAAAGAGCCCCGCAGGCAGAGTTTCAAAGGAAGTGTGTGAGAAGCAGGGGTGATCCTTCCCTGGCATGTTGTCTGGGCAGATGCTGGGGAGGCACTCTTCATTAGGGACTGTAGTGATAGGACAAGGGATAACGGGTTCAAACTTAAATAGGGGAAGTTTAGATTGGATATGAGGGAGAAATTCTTTCCTGTAAGGCTGGTGAGGCACTGGAATGGGTTGCCCAGGGAAGTTGTGAATGCTCTATCACTGGTGGTGTTCAATGCCAGGTTGGACATAGCCTTGGGTGATACGGTTTAGTGGTGGATGTCTCTGACCATGGCAGGGGGGTTGGAACTGGATGATCTTGAGGTCCTTTCCATCCCTCACTATTCTATGATTCTATGATAAGATACCAGCCCAGTAGGATGCAATCAGAATGGGGCCAGTTAACAAAATGCAGCTTGTCAGCTGAGCCACAGCTGGTGTGTGAGCCCTTACGCAATGCTCTTGATACACAGTGCCTTTGTGTGTATATGGATCACTGCTAACTTGGGTTTTTTGAATTAATGTATTGACTTGTTAACTGGCGTGGGAGGCAATAATTCTGTGATAGTGCTCAAATGCACTGACATCTCACAATAAACATAAACATCCTTCAATAAAATAAGAAGAGAAAAAAACCATCAGAAATTCATCTGTGAGTCAGTAACCCATGCCCAGGAGGAGATTACCAATAGTAAGAGATAATACTGTTAATGCTGCCTGTGGCTTATGGGTAGTTCTGTATGCTGTATCTAAGTGGACAGACCAACCGAAGCCATCAGGCTTAGGATATTTTGAAAGTAGTATTTTTAGAGCTATTGTTATTTTTCTGCATTTACCACACTTTGATGCTCTGCTGATGTCAAAGTGTGAATAATCAACTATGGAGAGAAATCCTCTTATTGCAGAGGCAGAGTCTAATACTTCAAATATAGTGGCCACTACAGAGTCTTCAATCACAGAACTGTCAGCATAATGTAGGGCTTCTTCATGTATAAGAGCTGACTCAGTGTTCAGCCAGCCAAGACCAGACAAAACCTCATGTAACTTGCTATTCCTTATAAACAGTCACCGTTTGTACATAGCTTTAACAAGCAATCCGGGCCTGCCTTGTGATGACAGGACAAATTCTGGGTTTGATGGCAACATTAAGGGTACCATGATCAGGGCTGCAGCAGTTCTAACAGGCATACCTCACAGGTGGGCAGCTGCAATGAAGGTTTTGGAATGCATAAAGACTGAAGAAGCAGGGGCAAATTCTGTTCGGATTGACAATGAAGTTAAAGGTAGAAAGAAGGTCTGGGAAAAAAAATTGTTGACAGACTGAATAAGAAGGATCTCCTGGTGACTGGATTCTGCTCTTACCTGTGGCAAGGCCAGTTAGATTACTGTGCTGCTGACAGGCACTCCTGGTGACCTGGAGTCACTTATCCAAGGCTTTTCTGCCTCAGTAGTCCTGTCTGTAGCATGGACAGATAATACTGTCTCACCAGGTGCATGAAGAAATAATACACAAAAATTAGGGTTCGTTTGGTTCAGTGGTAGACAAGCCATTGGTACAGATACCTGAGGTACCTGCTCATGTAGGCAGGTTTCATAATGGCTCTGAAAAATTGCAGGGGCTGCCTGAACTGCTTGCATTGTCTTTGTCTTGTGTTCTCCAAAATTCATGTTGCAATTTGTTTTGTCCTGTTTCTGCAGAAAAAATCTTCATCCGTGTGATTGATCCCTTCACTATAAAGCCCCTGGATAAGAAGACAATACTGGAAAGTGCAAGAGCAACCAAGGGCCGAATCATCACTGTTGAGGACCATTACCATGAAGGTATGCTGGGTCCAGGAGATCACAGTCCACACAGCTATTCCCCAGCAGTTGGAACCTCACAGCTTCTGACGTGAGAGAGAAGTATAGGACCTGATGCTGTCATTCAGTTAAAGCAAAAAGAGAGGTTTTAGTCTTTCTTATTACTCTAAATGATTATAAGATGACACTGAGGATTGAAAGTTTCCTCAGATACAGCAGGTTAATCAGGGCTCCTTTCTGATCAGCTTGTGTGCCCTTCCATGTGCTTGGTTCAAGTAAAGTCTTGATTCATTCGTGTTCACTGAAATTGTAAGTTCCTGCTGTGGTGCAGTGATTCTGCATGGGATGTTCTCAGAATAGATTTTACAGCAGCTGTAGTTGTCAGAGTTTAAGCTGTGAGAGAGACCATTGCTGTGCAGGCTTTTTACGTTTTCCCTGTATCCAAAAGGGCAATTCCAGGTTGCTTGAAATCAGATGATTTGGCAGTTTCCACAGTCACTTTGGGATAAATTCCAGAGTGAACCTCATAGAATTGGCCTCCATTGACCCAGCCTGCCCAGGTCCCTCTGCAGATCCTTCCTACCCTCCAGCAGACCAACACTCCCACCCAGCTTGGTGTCATCCGGAAACATACTGAGGGTGCCCTCTATCCCCCTCATGCAGACCACTGATAAAAGTTATTAAACAGAACTGGCCCCAGTACTGAGCCCTGGGGAGCACCACTCGTGATCAGCTGGCAAATGGAGTTAACTTGGTTAATCTGCTGCTGCTTGCTCTCTGACATGTCTTGCTGACACAGGTTTTCAAGGGCTTGCCTGTGCAAACATGTCCTGTGAAGATGAGACTGTGTGCAAAAAGCAGCGGTTGTGAATCACACCAGGCTTGATCTTCTTGGGGGAGATGGAGAAATTAGCAGAGGGGCAGCTGTGAACTATGGCATTAGTAGGTATCTGTGAAGTCTACTAATAGAAATTAGTAGATGTAATTATGAGAATATTATTGTAATTTAAGGTGAGCATCGCTTTTGCCAGGTATGTGAAATGAGCTGGTGTTGCTGTAAGTGCTGGTTACATGGTACTTTCATTCCAGTGTATGGATGATAATAGCATCACTGAGCCTCATTGTTTTCTAGCTTATCTTACAACTGTGGGCAAATATTAGATTTGCAGGATATCAAAATCATCACACTCTGAGGTGAGGAACATGGAAATTATTGTGGGATGGCTGTCTCTGTGTGATACAACCAAGGAACATGAGGTGTACACACCTCACAAGTCTGAGCGTATTGCATGCCCACATCAGGTTGATCGTACCAGCCACATCCATGGAGGTACCTCTTGCCTGGAGGCTGTTTGACTGGTTTAAGTCACATGATGTCTGGAACTGTGAAAAGTCTGATAGACCCTAACTGAAGTGTAGGACCAAGGTACCTCTACCAGGTCTCAAGAGCATAGGACTAGTCCTGTGCTTTCGTCTCTCCTCATACTCCTGCTTCCAGTGTCTCTCCTGCTGCCACACAGTTCCCCAATACATCCTTTGTATGATTATGATTCAGTCTATAAATCCCTGATAGTGATTCGATCTGAGCTGAGCTCTAAGCAATGGCTGTGAATGTGTTGCATAACTCGGAGGTGCCTAGCAGCATGTACAGGCGTTCTGAAAAGACGGAGCTCTTAAATGCCATAGAGATTGGTGGGATTTCAGGCATTCAGCACATTAAGTACACTTGTAAATACTCCTCAGCCTAAATACATTTTAAACCTGGCCCTCTGTAGCTGATGCTGAAGTAGTGAGGGCTTCCTAACAGCTCTGTGCTTTTTGGAGGTATGTTTCTCACTGCCAATTTGCAAGTACTTCAGAAATGGCAGGCTGCTTGTCCTCAGAATGCCTTGGAAACAGAGAATTGTCTTCATTTCACAAATGGGCAACTCAGACATGTATTGTGATTGATGTTTCTCATAAGCTTGCGAACTGAGGATTTAGCCTGCATGGACCTTTGGATCAGATATACGTGCAGTCTGCATGTTGCCTGCAGAAACGTGCCAATACATATCGTGTTTAACTTCTTTTTTCCATAGGTGGCATTGGAGAAGCAGTGTGTGCTGTAGTGGTGGGTGAGCCTGGGATCACAGTCAATCGCTTGGCTGTATCTCATGTACCACGCAGCGGGAAATCAGCTGAGCTCCTGAAGATGTTTGGCATTGATAAAGATGCCATTGTGCAAGCTGTTAAGGTGGCAGTGTCCAAATCAAGAAATGCGGAGTGATTTGAAGCATCTTGTGCTATTACAGAAGATCAGTGTTCAGAGTACTGTAAGCTTAAGGCAGGCAAAGGTGCTTTATGTAGAGAGTTCTAATAAAAGTACCAGCTAAAAAAAACCTTCTGGCTTTTAATCTCTTTTTTTGCCTGCAGGGGTTTGTGTATTTGGGGTAACAGTCATTGGAAAACCTTCAGGTTATTTAATAATGTGTAGGCAGCAGCCCTTCCCCTGCCTGCTGTAAGCGTTTTCTGCTTTGCAGCTATCCTTCCCTGCTGTGAACTTTGGCCCTGGAGCGGTTGGGTGTTTGCTGAAGGTCTGTGTGGGCTGTGCTTCAGCAGGGAAATAGGTGTTGGGCATTGCAGCCTGGAGTGAACTGAGTGAGAGTAACTCCTTCGGGTTTGGTCCAACTTACTGCTGAAGATTAAACTCATCTTGAAAGGAGGGTCTGGAGAGGGTGCTACACTGGATAGTGAAAACCAGGAACATGGATTGCAGGAGGGGAGCTTGGGACTTTGCTTCGGCTCCTCCTGTTTTGCCCTTGCCATGTAAAGCCAAAGGTGAGAAGGAAATACCATACACGCTGGGTAATGTCAAAGCAGGGGGAGATGTACCAGGGGAAGGGGGAAGCCCAGTGGAGCTGTGGGACTGAATGATGAGTTGTGGGCACGGGAGGGACCTGCCGGACCTGGAGAAAGGAGGCTCAGTGAACATGACCTCATTTAAGGGGGTTAAAGTCTTCTGAACAACTTGTATTTTTGAGTGTTTGGCCAGTGTTGCAGTAAGGGTGATGCATGAGACCATAATAGGAGTGTTGTCGCTGGGCAAGAGACAGGATGTTTAAACTGCTGAGATGGACTGGAGGAGGAGCTGAAAGAAGAACAGAAAATTCCCAGATGCCTGAAAGGATGCAACTGAATGTGTAAGTTGATCTTTTCTTTAGAACTTTTCACCCAAAAGCCATTTGACATAAATGCCACCATAGTGGGCTGAGCAAGACTATTTGCAGACTGACAACACAGAAGATACATTGGTATGACAGAATTTCTACAGACATGTAAATGAGAATAGAAATATTACAAATAAATTGTATTCATCCTTACTTGGGTTAACCCCCACCATGCTAGGTACCTGCTGGGCTCTGTGGGTGTACGCCTGCATACAACTGTTGTCATTTCCGGATGTGCAAATGGAACTGCAGTGAACAAGAACAACCCATATTGGCGTTTAGAATTAAGTGCAACTGAAAAGCAAGTTAATGCTTTAATTTTCTAAGCAAGGCTTGAAAATACTCTAATACTCTGGGTTGTTTGGGTTTAACAGCTTTTAGGTCTACATTTCTTTACAGTTCCATGTTTTATGGCTCTCTCTATGACTTGATGCCTTCATTTTTTTATGGGTATAATTGCATTAGGCCTACATAGATAATGTGTAACATGGCCCTGTAAAATAAAAGGGATGTTAAAGTTGTACTTTCTTTTACTCAAAGAAAGAAAAATGTTGGGGGATGAGTTAAATCATTTTTGCTCTCAGAGAGATTAAACTTGCTGCTCTTAATAATCTCATTATTGCACCATTACTGTCATTGCATGTTACATCTCACCCAGCTTTCATGGGGTGAAATCATTACACACTATGTACTGAGTTCTTCCACAATAAATTAATCTGCTTCAGTGCTGTTGCACTGTTTGGGGCTCAGCTGTGTTAAGTAAGTGGTTGATGTGTGCCTGGATTGTGGCATCACATAGTGTGAAGAGGAGGTGACTGTGGGTCCCAAGATTCCTACTGAAATATCCAGAAACAGTGAAGGATAATAGTGGTCATTGTGTTGATTTTGATACACAATAGGCAGATTAACATGGTTGCATGGAGGAGTGAAGGAGAATGTGTTTATATTTAATGCAATTAACATAAACCTACATCCAGATTGTCTATGAGCTCTGCTGAGCCATGAATCGCTTCAGAAAGAGTAGGACCCTGTACTGAAGATTCAGCTTTATTTTTGTGTGGAGGGAATGTTATCTTTTTATGGTTTAACATTTTGTTATTTCACATTAGCCATTAGGTTTCTGTGTTCACCTCATAAAGCAGCTCTTTTAATACTAGAAATTTGGACAGCAGGGTTCTGCTGGACTCTCCTGAATACTCCTAGTCAGCCTTCATCATACCTGCATGAGGAAGGAAAAGAAGAATGTCAGGACTATTGTCTGCAAATTGTCACATAGCTATACAGCTGTTCAGCATTCTTCATATTCCGTGTTCATGAATACAGGTAAATATGAGCCTGGAGTATGTATGAAAACCCAGCAAAAGAAACCTATTCCCACGCCTTCTGGTTTTAATTGAGATACTCTTATTCAGACATTGTCAGGAAATAGTTACTATCCCATACCAGGCAGAGTATTAAAAATGTGAAAATGAGCTGCCACAGGGAGAGTCAAGAATAATTCATTTTCAACCCCAGGCAGCTGTAATGAACGGGAGTGAGCTTTTTTTTTCCTTATTTTTAATTAGGAAGATGGGCAATCATAATTTAGGGAAGTTCATCTTAAGGCTTTACTAAAATGAAGCACCCAGAAAGATCCACAGGCTATGCATGCAGTCAGTAACAGGTCACAGTTACCTGTTGGCCTGAATTTGTCAATCAGAGGAACAAAGCTGTTAAGTACGCTCCGAATTCGGTACACTAATGGCAGAAACAAACACATTTTGTCAAGGTGAGCCAGACAGCAACATAAACCATAGAAAAATCGCAAAACCCAAACACTGGCATTTACAGTATCAATGAACCCAAAATCCCTATTTAAACAAGCATGTTTGCAGTATCATCAATAACAAAGTTGTGACCAGGTTGATTTCTGAGAACCAGCCACAAACTACCAAAAATGTTAGCCCATGGTTACAGCAGTGACTCCTGTTCTCAGCTGGGAAGCTGTGACTTGCTGCTAGTTGCACCTTTCTTGCCACATCCCATGGGATTGCTGAGAATGCCCATATTTTTAATAGTATTTTCACCATCCCGGTTCAGTTGCCTCAGTGCCAGGGGGTGAATGGCAGCCTGAGTGTGCAGCACCTTACACAGCATATCTGGGAAGGCTGCCCTGCTGCTAAAATTGTCTATTGTCATGGCAACTTAGCATCCAGCCATTGCTGCAGGAAGACTTAGGGTCTTGTGATCATTGAGATCGAAAAATAAGTCAATCTTTCCCTTTGTTGTCGCTAAGGCACGTTTGTCCCTAGCCCCACTGGAATGGTGGAGGAGATGTTACAGGATCAGTCCATGGTGATGAGCAGCTTCACAGCATGAGCTGTTTCTATGGATTTGCATTGCTCAACGGCTGTGTGACCTTGTACCTTTAGTGCAAATACAGAGGTGGCTGTTGCAGATACACGTACCTAGACCAAAGTAGATCCCCGTGGTTTCCAAGGAAGCAAAGGTGACCAAACCGGTTCCAAGAGAAATAGTCCAATCTAACGCAATAAACTAAAAGTTTGGCTTTGATCACTTTTCCAGTGTGCAACAACTTATCCTTCTGTTGAAGTCTTGCCTTACCTTTGTAGTAGTAGAAACAAATTAGTAAAGCTCCAATTGCAAAGCAAAGAATTACAAAATGAAAGAATTCATCTGAAATAGAGAGGGGAAAATTAGGTCACAACTGCAGACATAGCCCTTACAAATACACCTTAAGATACAGCGTATCTATGGCTCAGTTAATACAGTCTGTTTCCACAAGCTGTCACGTACATCAGATTCAGTTACAAAACATTCATGCACGTGTTATGAGAAGCCATGATGATTTTCATCAAGAAGCCTTGAGACATTTCAACAAAGTACTCAGGTCAAAAATACAGAGGGTTTTTTGAACCAGAGATCTTATTCATGGACTAAAGTTTAACAGGGTTGACATCAACTGAATTGGAAGAAAGAAACAGATTAAAAAAAGATTACCATCCTTCCGTATTCCCATCCATCGAACTGTCCACTGAGGGAGGCGAGTGTTCTCATCATATGCTACAAAAAAGAAATGTCTTTTATCACCATGGAATTCTGAAATTAAGGAATTTTAATGTTACTTCCCTTCTATTTGAAATTTATTCTCAGAACAGAATAGACGTAAAACTGTTCAAAGGAAAGATCTATGAGCCTTTCAGGTCAAATTAGCAATTTTTAAATCACCCCAAAAAGCAGGCTGGTTGTTTTTAAAAAGGCATTATCAGATGGTTGCATTAACAATACAGAATTATTTCAAGGCATTCTGAGTTTTTTCTATCTAGGCTGAGACAATTGGTAGTCTCAAAATTAGTGGAGTAAAGCAGCAGTACAAGGAAGCTTCAGTCTAATTCTTGGGTGCTTTGCACAGCTACAGCCACCATAATACAACCATCTTCATTACCAAGCATATAAGAACCATCAATCTACTTACGCCTGATGCTGAAGTATTTCTGTATCTCCCAAATTAAGAACTGTAGCTGGTAATTACTCCCCTTAGCTAGCTTTCTGATACATAGAAAGAATAATGTAACAAGCTACGTATTTTTGGAGGCTTAAATACAGAGTGTTTTGCTCAATGCCAGTTGTGTGCAGTTGCCAAATTGTGTTCTTTTTCCAACTGTATTGTCACCACAAGCTCAATGTTTTACCAGATCTCCAATGACACGTGCAGAGCAGAAGGCTTTTTTCCTTTTTCTGCTTGTTGCTCACAGAAGACTCCCGGGCAGGCTGCTGTGTGTCAGCCTTTGGGAGTTGATTCATCACTAGTTCTAGGTGCTGATTCCGCTTACACTGGTCTGTGCATCCAGGCAACCGCTGCCTGGCAGTGAACTTAATTTTCCCTAAATATGTAACAGGTGATACTGGAAATGCATTCGAATGAACTACAGGCTCTTGCTGCTGTACATTTAAACCATGAAGCAACTCAACTTTTCCAAAAAATTCTGTTTTGGGTCACCTGATACTGGAGCTGTATTTTTAAATTCCTGATTATTTCAGCATTCTTGATTGATCAAGTCCTGGTCTGGGGACAAACTCAATTATTTTGGTTATTAATGTTCACATAGTGTTGCATTAGCCTGACTCACAAATGTTCCTCTATGCACTTGTATGAATGATCCACAGATGCAGAATTTATCAGCACAACAAATTCATGCTCAGTGAGCGTCTGTTCTGTATTACTCTGCCTCCTAAATGCAATAGTCCCACTGCACCTTTGTGTCATGGGATGACTTGCACAGTATTTCTTCTGTTAGCACATTTTAATAACTCTTCTCAAATGTCCACCTTTTGATAAGGAAATATTTGGGTATCAAGGAGCTAGTCTAGTGATCATCACTAATCAAAACCTAGTTCTGGAAAACAGCATCCACAAAAAAATATGCTTCTGCTTGTTTGTACCTACCATCTGCAATTGAATCTTCTCTTCTGGTAATCTCTGAAAAGCAACAGTTTCATTATTTCTGATGGTAAAGTACAAATACCTTGTTTCCCATCATTATCAGCACTAGCAAGCACAGCCAGTATTTGCATATTTGGTGACTCCGTATATACAAAATGTTACTTGAAAGTGCCAGGAAATTAGGGAAGTTAAAAGAGTCCAAGAATAGAAAGCAATAAAGTCACAGTGATCCCAGGTTCTTTGAAACAGCTGGGCAGTACGAGATTGGGCTCCATGTTCAGTTGCTAGAACTGAAGCTAGAACCAAACTGGAGAGGTGTTTTTTAATATATAAGCACGGCAGAAAGAAGAAACTACAGTTATGTCTTCCTTTCAGGAGAATGAGTTTATCTGGGAATGTTTACCTGAATCTGTGTAGGGAACGACCTCTGCTGGTACACCTAAAATATAACACATAGATTATATAGACTAATGCTCATGATGAATACATACGGCTTGTCACCAGTCCTTAACCCATGCAGCTCTATTGAAATTAGTGTGGTTGTGTAAAAGTGACAAGGCAGATCCCAACTCCAGCCATCAGAGAGGGCAGCTTAGATGTGGGTTATGCAGTATGAAAGCAGGAAACATAAATGGATTATTAACCCCTCACATTCCATCTCTCAATATCTGGGGTCAGGTAGAATCAGACTCCTAGGAGAAAAATTAGATCTCTTAACGTCAGTTCAAATGAGCCAACCTTACATTTGAGCTGAGATCAATTTAAGACATTAAGTGATTAAACCTTTAATTGTTTTACATCTGTGTTTCTATACAATAAGCTGACAGCTATTTCTATGTGTTGACACAGCACATTTTCTTCATCCGCATAGTACTTATTTTCCATTTTTCCTTTGGGAGGAAAGGAAAAGCCTTGGGAAGGAGACCCAAGGTGTGGTTCTTGCTGATCTCTGGTCAGTGCTGAGGGCTGACTGCAGCCCCTGTAAGTAGTAGCTCTGACAGGTGTTTTCAAAGCTCTTTTGCCACATTTCAATGGCAGTGGTGCAGATCCAGGCAGCAGGACTTCTCCCACCACAGCAGATTTTGCTGTTATCCTGGTTAAACTCTAAGCACAGCACATGGGTAAGCAGAGGCATGACTTGAGCTTCATCTTGTAAGAAACGCCTTTCCTATAGCCACATTCTGACTGGCCAATTTTCTATGTCTGTACAGGCCAATATATCTTCAGTTCAAAAGTCAAACCACACAGAATGTCAGAAATTATCCATTTTTTCTTGTTTATATTGGTTATCTTTAGTAAAAACAATATTGTTGTGACTTTGTCCTACCTCCAAGTAATCGGCCTTCAGTCTTCTGTCTTCCAAAATCTTCCCCATCACTGTCTGGATAGACAAAGTGTTTTTTCATCAGGTTAAAGAAAAACGTGCCAGCAGTATCAGAAAGGACATCACTATAGCTCTTTGCTCATAATACAATAATAGCTGTAGGATATGTAGGTAAAAATCAAGGCTTTGAAATGCAAGAATCATTGTCAGGTGCTTTTGCCTCACAGCTCTCTGCCAAGCTGGCTGAATAGGAGAAAAACAGCAAAATCTGAAGTTGGAATAATTTGTATAAAGGGGTATACTGAGAAAGTTGTTATATGAAACAGGAACATCAGCACTGCTTATGAAAGTACCATGGCACTGGCAGTTCCCACAGCCTCACTGACTGTTCTTTGCCTCCCCCTGTAACAGGCTTCAGCTGGACTATAAGCACTGGAGATCATAGAAGTCAGGACTTTTTATTTGGGAAGAAATCTTTCAGCAGAATTCCGTGTTTTTGAAACCTCCAACTTCCACAAGAGCAGGAGGCAGCCACTATTTGGTGATGATGAATCTGGGCATACTGATTATTTTCTCTGTTCTCTCTTTTGCACAATGTCTCACTATTTTTTCCAGAGTTCTGCAGAATTGCTACAGAATTGCTGCAAGTCTGATGTGAATCTCCCATTGAACGTGCAATGAGATTAAATTATGTATCAGTGAAAAATAAAACAAATCCTCTTTACCTTGTGTATCATCTTCACCCGTGGACTCCTGGGATGAGTTTTCAGCCTTTTTATCCCCTTGTGAATGCACAAGATTCTTTTCTAATCTCTCCAGGAATTTCAGTTTTTCATCTGTTTTATAAATAGAGAAAAAGGTATTAGAAACAACTGTTCACATTTACTGTCTTTTACAATGACAGATTTCACAATGGTTGAATTAAAAGTTGTCTGTTGGAAAATCAGACCCTTTGGCTCATTTCAGCCTTGGTTTTTGCACACAAGGAGTAAGTACAAAGCATTACAGATTAAAGCATCATACACACTACTGCTTAGACTTCCCTAAAAGAGCATGGCTTTTTATTTACTCATAATTCTACCCCTATGAAAACTCCCATTCTCTGAAGCAACAGCAGCTGCAGCTGAAAGATGCTTTAGCTGGAGAATAGCTGCTCACCCTTCACCGAGCTACTTCTTCCTTCGCCCCTGGCTTCGGCAAGATTCCCTGCGCTCATGCCTCAATGCTAGCACCCTCTTGTGGCACAAGAGCGAAGCACTCAAAGCCAGCCAGGCAAAACCACCGGGAGGAGAAACCTCCCCTTCATGGTCTGATCAAGGCAAAAACGGGAACAGAATCTCCTTAAGGGTATCCAGTTAAATTCACGGTCATCTTAATGAGTGCAGCTTTGTAATCTATTAAAGACAGACAATTAATGATTTTATGGACCCTGTGGAACTGCACTTAGTTTCTTACTGCACACCCAAGCATGAGAAATGCAGTGGAGTTTATTCGAACCTTGCTGCCAGGTTTAGCATCCTGCATGGCTCTATCCTCTATCCATTACACGTGCTCCTATAGTCACTTGCAACAACATTTTCAGTGGCTCAGCTTGGATTTCTCACCACTGTGAGAGCTCAGGGAGGTCCGGGCTAGCTGGATAACAGTCCGTGAAAAGAAGTGGCCTGGGTGTCATGAATCCAGTTAGACAGGAAAAAACAGGACATAACTTTGAGTCAGAGAAATTTCTTTGGCATCACTATGCCAGGATATCCTCTCTCCCTAAATAAAAGGGAGTTTTTCCCCTGAGAAGTGAAATCAAACTTAAGTAAAATACTGTCTTTGGCTCCCATTATCACCATGCCTAACTGACTTTTCTAAGCAGTACTTTAGATATTTGAGCTGTTAACTAATAATCACTTCCAAGTATTTTCAAACTAATGTCAAGTCCCACTGGCACTGCAGTAACTTTGACAAAATAGCTGATGCGCACCTGGGTAGGACTTACCCTTTCCCTTAGAGCTAGGCAGCTGCCTGTATCCAGATGGGTTCCTTGTCTTCAGCAAGAGGTAAAGCACAGTCATGGCCCTCACTCCTTCCTCCTCTATGGCTCTCAGGCAGGCTGCACTGCCTGCAGGCGGGACATTGCAGTTGTTGAGGAGCTGAAAGAAAAGTAAGTAAATAGCAAATAGTCCTACCAACAAAACATAACCTGCAAAAGCATGCCCCGCTATATAAATTAATGTATCCTGCCCTATCTGTGGGAAAGGTAATCCCCTGATCCTACTACACAACAGGGAAATCAGGGACAGAGTAATGCCAAAGATGGGAAGGGAATGTAAACTCCATTCAGCAACTCACAGCTGAGCAGTCAACTTGAAAAAAAGCATTGAGTACAAAAGTTAACTGTCTAAAGAGGTAGAGAAATACAGGGTATGTAAATGGACATGGAATCTCTGCAGTAGCTTACAGCAAAAATGTCACTAACAATGGTCCTGCCTTGAAAACTGAGCTGGACAGATCCTGAGGAGTTTACACAAAGGCAGTTATTTTCGCACATGGAGAACAATGAAGGAAAAACCAGGGGCCTGAGTCTCATTTATCTAAGTGCCCTTTTATAGCACTTCCATATTTTAGATACATTTTAGCATATCAGCTAATTAGGTTGTATGTTTTCTTTCTCCAAATTACAAAAGTATCTGTATAACAACGTTTTTCAAAGGATGCACGTATCTTTAGTAACTTACATTCTTGTCTTCAGTACTCAGGACAGGTGGGTCGATAGCTGCTAAACATTTTACAAGTGATTCCCAGAAGGACTTGTTTGCTTTCTCGTGATTCTGCAAGTAACTGGCATCAGCAGTAAAAGCCCTCTGGAAAATGTCTGGGAGGGAAAACAAGCAAATCACTGTGCAGCAATAGAGGTGGGTTGCAGGGCAGTGTTCTTACCATGCTCAGCATAGATATGGTGACAGAGATCGGACTCTCAACACACTGCACAGCATCAGCACGCGAGTGTAGAGGAAACAGCAGCGCTGTGTTGTATAAAGCAACTCAGTTTGGCAGAAATCAGTAGAATAATGTCAACAGCTCATAAAAATTACTGATGCCTTTGTCTCAGAGAAGCAGGGGAAGTATTCCTGGCTATTTAATGGATACTTATTCTGACCATGCTGTTTTACAAACAGGCAGAAAGGGCTGGATACCAGGTTACTGAGACAGCTCATGAAGCATTTAATGCATAACAAAATCTTCACTCACCTGAATTCCCATCAGCACATACCCAAGGCCTGAGGAGAAGCCTGTGGAAGAGCTGGGAACTGACTGCTGGTCTCTTTACAAGCAAGGAGATGGATGGAGTGTGTTTTCAGAGGAAACAAGTTTCTTTGACTCATAACCACTCTAGCAAACACTGCTGTGTAGTGCGAATGAGCCAAAGCTTTGATCTTCGTGCACTACACTTACCTTGCTGCTCTTCAGTAAGGTCTGGGAGTAGGACATTCAAGTTCTCCATTGCTGTGCCTGTTGAAAAGAGAAAAAGCAGCATATTAGAAACAGATCTCTGGGTTTCTGAGTTAGATTTGATTTTCTGCAAATGTGGCATCTATCTCCAGGCACTTTAGTTTTGAAATCCCTTCTCTGTTGCAATGTGAGTTTCACATCATGATTCATTTACTTTACAGGGACACCTTTACGGAATGAGTCTTGCTGAGCTGGCCTTTGGTTATTAAGGAAGAACAAATGTCTGATCATCATGAGTAAAATGAAAAGAAATTACTCTATCATTCATGTTGTTGGTTTTTTACAACTATCAAGACGTCTAATTAACTATTTACAACAGATGTGAGTAACAGGCCCTGTTTAATTCACAAAGCAATGTTTATTCTGTGCCTTTGACATCCTTATACTTACAATGTACTAATTAGGGAAGATAGCGAAAACAGTTCATAGGAAGGCCCTGCAAGATTTAGAAAGCTTGGCACTCAGAAGACCTTGATACTTCAACATCTCTTCTTCCCAAGCTGTCATGGAAAGAAAATTTCCACTAACTTTCAGTTTATGAATTACAAAATTGTGTCAATCTCAGATTTCTCACTGGTCTTTTCACAGAAACAAAGCTTTCTGACATCCCCAAAATTTAGTATTTCCTTTTGTTTTGCTAAACTCACCCCAGAAATTTTGGGTAGAGGCTGTTTCATTCTGATGATGCATTTTTTGTGGTTCTGAACAGTTGCCTCTTCCCACCATGGTCCAGTATCCTGCTCTGACTGCATCCCTTCTCATGCATCATCTCAACTAAGATACTATTGTACTAAGAGATGCAAAAATTCCTGGGGAGCCTGAAGTAGTTTCTACTATGCAGGGTGCAATAGTAAAACCATTTATACCCCCACACATTTTCTTACAATATGACTTTTGAGTCCATTCAACAAAACACTTCCATTAAAGCGGTTTGATACCTAAGTATTTCCTTTAAATTTTCCAGATGAAGAACTGTTTCTTTTCCAACAGGCAGTTTCAGTTCTCTAAAGCGCAATCAGATCAGTTAGAAAAATATTCTAATACAAAACCAAAACCAGGCACAGAGAATACCTTCAGAAGGACAGTGTAACACACAAGCAAACCTATCTTCACTCTGAAAACAGAACAACTTTTTAGCATATCAGTTCTCAAATAAAAGAAATTAGACACAGAGACTCCAAAATAACCACAAAACCCATCCCTCCTTTGGAATGAGGGTTGAGGTCCCACATTCCTGGTATGTTGGTTTTTCCAGGGCCTTTCTCCTTTCCTAGCCTGCAAAAGTGCCCTTCAAGTGATAAGGTCCTTAGTTTGAAACTCATTTTAGCCACTGGTCTGCTGTTTAGTTCTGGGAAAGTTACACAACCCCTTTGTCCACTTTTAAAGGCTAAGCCCAAAAACCTGCTTACCTGCCTTCCTAGGTCTATTGTGAGAAAAGAACAATTTAATATCTTAATTAAATTGTTCCTGATAATGACTCTATGCAGGGCACCTCCAATAGCAGATAATACCTTGTATTTAACCACTTCATACAATACCTGGAAAGACTGTCAAGTTTTTGGACAAACAAGCTTTGAACTCTATCAATTAGTCTAATAGAATTTTTCACCTCTCCCACAAGCCCTGCCTGACTCACAGCCTTTGCTGGTGCAGCTGTGGCAGTCGCAATGTGTGACAAAGGCTGGCAATGTGAGACTGTGAGCACCCAATAGGGAATGCAGGAAATGCATCTGCCCTCTCTGCCCTTGTAAGCAACAGCCGATGTTGACGCATGGGAACCCAACATACCACACCCTGGATAAACTTATTCCTGGCCGCACAATAAAGAGTGCAATTTCTGTGTAGTTGTGTATCCCTAGCTGTGGTTTTCAGCCTTTCCCAGTATCTTTCTTGTCTTCCTATTTACTCATACCTTGCAACAATGTTTGCTTTCGTAAGCTATACCCTTTAAGACTCACTCTAGAATGCATGGTTGAAACACCAGGCCTAAAGGGACAAAAATTACTTTAAATATAAAAATCTCTTTTTTAACTGATGAATTGCCTTTCATAAAAAATATTTATAAACATCCACATCTTTTACTGTTGAGTGAAATTCAGGACATTTGTCTTTGGTGCTCCTAATACCTACTGAAGGCCACTTCTATGGGCACATTTGATGCATGTTTCTTATTCCATATTGTGACATGACCCTGTTGCAGCAGCTGCCTTATGCTGGCTTTGCATAATCACAAAGACAAAGTGAGCAGGTAGGTATTAGCAGATCTGTCCCACCACGCACAAAGAGCAGGTTCAACACTGAAGGCAGAGGAGACACTGTCAACCTCATTTGCCTCAGACTACTTTACCTTAAGATCAGACTGCTCAGCTGCATCAGCAGCAGAAGCACATTTGCCTAATGCACTTACGCACCCCATTATGATAAGTCCTGGTTGCCGCAAGAGAAGCAGCCAGCATCTGCTCCCATCTCCCTTTCTGTGCCTCCAGCATAGCAAAGCCCAGTCACCAAGGCTTACGTAAATAAGGAAGCTGGGTACCTAATTTCTGTTAGACTATGGACAATTAATTCCCCTGTGGTTCTTTTGCAAAGAAAATCAGATCTAAACAAAGGATAAGTACAGGCACTTAATTATTGTATGTTTTAAAAGTGATTTAGTTGATTATAGTCCATAATGAGAGAAGCATGATGGCAGACTGGCATTCCAGCCTCACCATGAGCTCACTGAGGAATGACATGAACAACAGACATCATCTTGCTTTCCCCCACAGTAAATCAGAACTTACTTGCAGTGAGGTCTATTTAACATGTCAGAATAAGATTTGTGTGCAGTCAGACTTCTCTACTTATTTAGAAAGTGAGGTTAATAACCACTGTACACAACAATTTTTTGCTTAGCTGCTGATATATATCTGAGTGAAATTTTACAATGGGATAGTAAAAAATAAAGTGAAATACAATTGTTTTGCTTCAAGACAAAAACCAGATAATCCTAAACCTTTTTCCTTTGGAACTAATTTCACCTTTCATTTTAAGTTACATGATGACAACAAATCTTGCTAAATTTTACTCTAAACATAAACACTAAGTCCTCCCTGCCGTTCTCTCACACCAAACCAAACCAAACCAACTTCGCAAAGCACACCTGCAAGTCTCAGGTAGGTCCTAGCAGTTGGTTCCACAGATGTCCTGGAGGGCTGTGGCTGTGGTGAAAGCTGGTAGCTTCTTCCAGCAAGACAACAAAAACTGATCCACACCGGCTCAGTCTGAAACTGCTCCTACTCTAGGCTCCTTGGGCAATGTCACCAGCGAGAGAACTCTGCTATTCATCTGCTTGCCTTCCTGTTGTCAATATAGCTGAAATGCGACAGAGAAGCAGCAAAACTCAAAGACCCTGGTGTGACTGGCCTCACAGGGTGAGCAGGGAGTAGTCATAGCCCATCCACCCCTTGCCACAGCACTGGCACTTCCTCCCTCAGCTCTCACAGCAAGCCCAGACATGGTGGCCAAGCTGCTGCCAAGCCGAGCTGCTTTGCTGTTTTCCAGCTGCGCTGGTAATAGAATATCAATGCTCCCATATGCATTTACAGACACCATTTGAAATTACCTGGTTTGTATTTCTCCTTATGCACTGCGTGCTCCTCTCTGTAGTCCTTGGAAAGCTCTGAAGAAAATGAGCTCATCAGAAGCCAGAAGAGCTTATGTTTGTAGTCTGAGTAAAGTTAAGACAAACAAGTCCTCATCTACACATGAAGTGCAGGGATTGCCAAGACAATTTCATAAAAAAAAAAAAAAAACCCAAAAATAAAAAACCAAACAACAAAACCAAACCCAAACAACAACAACAAAATGCTATTTTTTAAAGATGGGTAAATCCAATCAAGAAGACACAGAGGTCACAGAGAAGCGCTGTGGCTCACACCCACAGCACCACAACCCCTTGTAAAGCAGTGTGACACCTCAGGGAGTTATCAACAGCCAAGCCATGTACCAAGAGAAAGGACACAACCCCAAAACGCCCTCGGTCTCAACACACGATGCTCCCGAACCCCTCCCTGGCAATTACCTTCAGGGCCATGTGATGGTTCAGGATGCTGGGGCAGGCACGTGGTAGCAGGCAGGCAGGAAGGTGTCCGGGCCAGCGCTGGGGCCTCACGTGGCCATCCTGACTCACGAGGAGAGCAGTGGCTGCTCCACATCGTCCTCTGCCCAGCTGAGTGCTTTCCGAGTCCCCAAGCTCCGCTGGAGCATCTGAGGGCTGATCCTGCTAGTGTGGGGCAGAGGAGCTGGGGGCCTCCTGGACTGACCCAGCAGCCCAGACTAGCTGGGACCCACAGCCCTGCCTACAGCTGCTCCAGCACTGCGCCCCCGTTGAAGGGAGGCCTGGGGCCATGGGGATGCCATGATGGCAGTCTGGAGGCTCTGGCATGCTGCCCTCCTGCCCAGTGTCCCCAGGCTCAGGTAATGCCCATGCAGGAAGCAAGGAGGTGGGTGGGTTGCATACCACACTCATAAAGAACTGGACATTGCCAGCAGGGGGTCAGGTTCCAGCATGATCTATTGTGTTTGCAGGTGGTTGGGGTAAGAACAAGGTGAAGCAGCCTGTCCTGAATGATGGCAGCCACCCAGGTTGTGAGGGGCAGTTTACTGCTCCTCAGTTTACCATTTACTCCCGGGTCCACCCTGCTTGGGCTAGCCCTCAGCCCCTGGACAAACCCCACTTCCACACACATACCCCCAAGCTGCTCTGCTTAGTATCAGACAGGAATCTCAATACCTACATCAGCTGAGGCAAAGAAAATACTAGTGTTTCCTAAGCAAATCTCCCCAGCTTAGCTTTTGCTTTCACTATGACCAGGGGTCCCTCAGGCCTCACCATGCACTGAGATAGATTTCCACCTGAACCTTTGCCAGGTATAAAAGTTCTCTTACTTGTAGTCACACTGAGGCATTTGTCAAATGATGCTAATGGCTTCACTCTGGCGTAGTGTGCAAGAGCAGGTTGTGCACGCTCCCTCTGATCTCCATGTACCGATGCTTCTGGAGAGACTAGGATCCAAGGAAAGTAATTTGTATGTTCTGTAGGAGGTGTGCATTGAGTTTTTCCTTTGACAGTTGGGTACTTCTTTTTGATTGATTGGGAGTTTTTAAAGCAGGTAGGTTCACTGGCTTTCCACAAGTGCCCATTCAAGTGCCTTGTCTCACCCACCCTGACATATTTAATTACATGCTACGTTTAAAACTTGAAGCAGCTAATACCATCCCATCTGCTTTTGCTGGGAGAATATTATCTAATTAATTAGATTGCTTTATCATCCATTACATGTGTTTACTTTGCCCTTTGTTGGGAACTGTCCTCTGAGAGAGTTAGGTTAATGGTGAAATGATGAATGTATGCTGGAAAAATCACTTCCAGGAGAGATTTAGAGACACAAAAGCAGTTCCCTGCTTGACGGTAATTGGAAACAGTGCGTGTGCAGATCTGTCACCCAGGCAGATTGCATAAGAAATATAGGAATACTCCTATGTGAGTGTAGGAGGGGCCCAGTGCTGGTACGTATTCAGAGCAGTAATTGCTTGTTTAATCATCACATTTCTGACAGATTAAAACACTCCCATGACACATCTTGCCCTACCCTGCTTTTATCCAGAGGGTTGCTTAAATTAGTCCCTTCAATGCATTCACTTAGTTCCTACTTTTTTTTTTCCTTTAAATAAATTCTGCCTAAACAACTCTTGTGAGACAGCAAAGTAAGAGTAACTGAGGGAGGATTATGCTTCCCTGCCAGCTGCATCTTGCAGGCTACAGCTAGTTAAGAGATACCTTTTTGTTGTTAAACTCTGAACACCTTTGAGAGAGAACAAGAAGAGAAAAGCAACAATAAGTGCACTCTCCTAACCCTCCACACTCTCACTGAATGCATAACACCCTCTTATGCTGGGAGATCATAGGAGAGCAGCTGTTTTGCCTTTGGCTCAGCTGAGAGGAAGTCTGAGGTTTAGCCATTAAGTTTTTGCAAAATCATATGGGAGAGTGGATACTGTTGTACTTTCCTGCTTTTGAAGATTATTTTTCTCATTCTGTCCCTTCTGTGGAACTAACTGCTATAATAACTTATTATCCTAATATTTCAAAATAACATAGGCATGTTTTTGCTAGAGCCTGTTAAATTTAAGAACTAGGCCTTATTTAATTTTTAGCTACAAACAGGAGTTTATCCTATACAGATCTTTTAGCATCTCTCCGAAACACCACCAAGAACACTGTGCTCACCTCTAAGGCTGTTTGTTTCTCATTGTTTCCTTAAACTTTTACTTCTAGTCAAAATTATGTCTTCTTTGAATTCATTAGAAGCTTTCTAATATGTTGTAAGTGGTGCTACAGCTATGTTCTTACAGTAAAATTTTTTTATTTACATTTAAAATGTCCGGTGTCTAATCACTACTGAAAAGAGGCAATAGAGACTGAAGATGAACAAGATGAAAGCTGTGCATGCTGCAGACCCCACTGACAGACTCCAGAGAAACACTGCTCTTTCCTTCTCCTTACTGCCAGTGCTAACACCCCTAACAGCAGGCTACTCTGCACTTCCTTGAGCCTCACAGGTTTTCATTATTTGGCTGAGTTACAGAGCTGTTAAGCAGCTGTCCTGTGCCTAGAGTCTGCCCTGCAGACTACTGAGCTGCAGAGCAAAAGTGTCATTTCACAACTCAGATTTCTTCTGGAAATGTGCTAAGATTTTTTTTTTTATGCAGAAACCCAGCAGGTAAATGGCAGTCTGTTTCAAAGGCCAGAGAGGGGAAAGAGGCAGCGCCACCCTGAATGTCACATCTTCTCCAGATGCTCAGCCCTCCAGAGCACAAACCTCAGCTGATTAAGGCAGTTGCTGTTAGAGTTTCTGCTTCTCTTATACTTGAAGCATTTATCTGAAATGCAAACCCAGTCTGGTTCAGGAGGAGAAAAGCAGACCTTGCTCTGGCACTTTCCATGAGCTGTTTTTTTCCCTGACCAGCCTCTAAAACAAAAACGGCCTGAAGTTTTGGAGCTCGGTAAAAGCACTTCCTCAGCTCACACCAAGGTCTTGGCAGATACTAAAGGTAACACCATGGGGACAACATTTTCCAAGCACTGATCAGAAACATGCCAGTTTCTAGTAAGTTTAAACTGTAGTTTATTACATTCCTGGTGGTGAATTTGAAAAATGTCTGTTTCATCACATCTATGATCATGTCATTAGTGCAATTCCATTGCTACTACACAAAATATTTGTCCTGCTCCAAAAGGTGTCAGGGTGCCAGGGATCTGAAGAAGGGACTGTTGACAGCTAGAGAAGTGGCGAGCAACAAACTGCTCCTAGCTGCTGCCTGGCTGAGCCCGCAAGTCCTGCAGCAAGCACAGGGCATCAGCATAGGGTCTGAGAGCACTCTCCTGATTCACCCCGTCACCAACCTTCCAGGAGCAATCTGCAACAAAACCTCCTCTTCCTCCAGTTCCCTGGGGTCCTCTCCCCACCTCCATCCTCCTGGTCTAGCAAACTGGAAAAGATTTCAGTGAATCTGAAATCTTTCATATCCCTGTGAGCTTCCCAGCCCATAGACAACTCAGCCATCCCCTAACACACTCCCCTCTTGAGATCACCTCAGATCACTGAATTACCAGGTTCAATCACCTCCATGCAGAAGGGATGAAGATACATTTGGTTTTAAAGATGTTTCCAAATATCAAGGCTCTACCAGCAACACTACCCAGAGAGCCCAAAGGTTATTTACTAGAAGTTAGGATTATTTGTTAAATCTGGTCCAAAAATATGTGCTTCTGATTGGACATTACAATGTTTGTGATATACGCAAAGCTTCTCCCTCTTGTGCTGACACCAGAAAAATAGTATCATAGCCAATATTCACCTCAGCTCCTGCCCAAGATCAGAATTCAGTACTGCCACTCATTCCCAAACTGTTACTCAAATGAGGACTACAGGATTGCTCTGACCAGTCCATGAGGTCAGGCTGCCTGTCCTGCAGGCAGCGAGCACTAGAAGCCCACTGCTACCATTTCAGAGTGCAAACCTTTCTCAAGCTACAGATACAGCTCATGCTCTAATAAAACTGCATCATTCTGGCACCTTCCTAAGAGGTTTCAAACCAGCTTGTTCCAGAGCCTTAGCTCTGGGAAAAGATCTCAGCTACCAACAATAGCAAGGGTATCCAAGCACCCAGCTCTCCCAGGGCAAAAGAAAAGCACCCTGTCATCTCCTGCTATATTAAACGTATGGCAGGGAGAACAGCACCACTAACACAGCAAGTAAATCAATCTCCTGATGCAGAATACACAAATCTACTTGAGAAAAGTTTAATGTGAGTTCTTGGGACATCATATTCCAAAAAACACACAGTACACAAAAAAAAAAAAAAAAAAGGTAAGCAGAATTCCCCAGTCTGTAAAACAATCAAAGAGATCAAAGCTCCATCTACTAACAAGGCTGCACACCAGAGCAGCTACTGTAAGTAGTATCAGTCTAAGCACCAGGAGGCTTCACCACCTCCCAGAGATGGGCTGGAGTGAGCAGCACCCAGAGTAGAAGCCCGGTCCTGCAAAGCCCAAGGGAACTACTGAGACTCTCTGAAAGCGGAAGGGCAGGACCCCAAACTGCAGTGAGCTGCCCAGTATCCCTGCTGGGAGATGAACCGGAGAGGCTGATCCCAATGCTCCAGCTCTATGAAAGCATGTGTCCAGGGAGGAGCAGTACCCTCTGGAAGATAAGAGCCCTACACCAAAACTGCTTCGGCCACACCAACTGTATGACAACACCTATTCCTGCCAGAAATACTGGGGTCAAAGGGAAAAAGAACTGCTACAACAGCCTGTCAGAGGACCAGCAAGTGATCAGGGACACAAACCATACTACTAGCTGGGATCAGGAAAAAGAGATGGATCTCAGGTGAAGAGGTCAGCCTGGTACAGACCCCATCCCAGGGATGTCTGTCTCTCATTCAGCCTTTGTCTTAAGAATCTTAGGATAATCTAGATTGGGACCTTTGGTAGTCTCTACCACCTCAAAACCCACACACACCTTCAGTCAGAACAAGCTGCTCAGGTCCTTCTCAGACAAGTACTGAGTTCTCCAAGAGGACAGAGATCTCACAGCTCCACTCCAGCACATCCAGAATGAACAGTGCACAGGCCACAGGCATACTATTGGTGCACCTGGGCCAGAGAGCAACCACCTCTGAAGAAAGAGATAGGTGCTCTCCCTCTATCTCCCAATCCTGTATGACGGCACTCAATCACCGTTTGGTATCATCCCCCAAGAAAAAGGGCAATAATGATCCACGTCTGCTCCACTCCACTCCTCTAAGTTCTGCACGGTTGCTACGAAGCACTTATTTATAGTGGGACTATACACCAGAAGCAGCCAAGCCTCTGGGATGTGCAGCCCAACTTGACAGTAAAGTATAACTGGCTACATGAGCTGAGGGAAACCCTGGAGGAGCACTTACTCAATGAAAACCACAGAGCATCCTACAGAGAACAAAATGTGAACTCAAGAGGAGGACCTAGTCTGAGAACAGCCACGTGATGTCAACCGGAGAACACATCAAAACATTTAAAGCCTGCTGGGAAGTAAAACCTTTACTGACAGCAACTCCATGGACTCCCCAACAACCTAAATCTGACCTGCAAGTCTGCAGTTCTAGATACCCAGTGAAAAACTGAAACACACGGAGAAGTGGTAGGAAGGGAAAAGAGATTTCCTTATACTTGCCACTTGCCTCCTGAGAGAGAAGGCACTCCCCTATGGCATGTGATGTGCTCCAGGCCAGGTGAGCCTGCCTCCACACAACCCTAACAGCATGCACATAGGAAGGCTCAGACACCCTCCAAACCATCAGGATCACCAGGTTTTCTGCTGTGACCCCAACAGGAGCACAGAGCACCTCAAAGGCTGGTCGGGTGCTTCATGGAGCTGACAGCAACAAGGCCTGCAGCCCCTGCAGCGTATTCCCTCCCATCACAGCCCCCATTGTGGTGAGGAATGCAGGTCTGAACCCCACAGGTCAGGCAGATGGAACGGCTGACTCTGGACATCCATGATGGTGGCAGGGAGCCAGGCATCCCTGGCCCAGCCCTGGGCAGGCAGGCAGACAGCAGGCAGGGGCAGGAGCACAGCGGTTTATTGGCAACACAAGCAGAGGCGGCGGTGGCAGCAGAGGCAGGCCCCGAGCAGGGTGGCGGTGCTCCGGTGGGGCAGGAACAGGGGCCTTCCTGGCCTATGTCAGCGTCTCACCCTTGGTGACCTGAGGGAAGAGAAAACCACTTCAGCAAAGGCCGGCCCAGAGCACAGAGAGACCCTCCCGCCCAGCCGCGCCACATACCCGGGCCTCGATGTACTCGATCCTGCGCTCGAGGGCCGTCAGCTTCTCGTTCAGGGTGGCCAGCCGGGACCGGCACGACATGT
>JAOEHX010053576.1:0-16087 GCA_025448015.1 Bolborhynchus lineola | reverse complement strand
GTGCTGTCCCTGTCCAGCAGGTGAAACAGCAGAATGGTGTCTCATCCACAAGCGCAGTCACCTCTTTTCCATGGGAGTGGGGGGAGAAGTCTGCTAACATTAGGGTTTGTAAAACCATGCTTAAAAAAAAAGGTAATATCATCAGCAAGAGCTTCACATCGTCTGTTGGTAGCTTAAACCTTTCTGCTCTTCTCAGACTGTAGCAGAACCCTGGGAGGTTGGATGAGTAGAAGGAGGGATTGATCAGACTTGTGCTTCCCAAGCAAGCATGCAACTTGGAGGATTAACTGTATTCCCTCTTCTTGTTCTTAAGGTGATAGTCTGGGGAAACTATGGAAGGATGGAGCGCAAGCACTTCATGGGAGTTGCCAGGGTTCTCCTGGAAGAACTGGATTTGTCAACTTTAGCAATTGGCTGGTACAAGCTTTTCCCAACCTCCTCGATGGTAGACCCCACTACAGGCCCGCTCCTGCGTCAGTCCTCACAGCTTTCCCTGGAGAGCACAGTGGGGCCCTGCTGTGACAGGTCTTAGTGAGTAAGGAAGGGGGAACTGCTTTTGTTTTTTAAACATGCTGTCAAGGTTTTGTTTGCTGGAACTCTGACCTCAAGCGCAATGCATGTTCAATCAGTTCTTGTGGAGCTGGAAGAGGAGGATAAACCAGTGACCTTAGACAGAAGATGAGGGGGAGGGTGCTGTGCCCTCTTCATCCGAGGAGGAGGTGCCGTGGGGCATGAGTCCTAGTTGTCAAATTAGACATACACCTCTTGTTTCACTTCTCTCGCTGTCATTCATGGACCCTTGTTTCAGATAGTGTTAACCCTGGAAAGTTGCAGCATTTGGAAGAATTTGGGGGAGTAAGGAAGGAATTTTTCTTAACTGTGCATCTTAGAAATTTCTAATACAGATTCTTTCATGAGAAGGTACCTGGAAAATTCAGAGGCTGGTATCTGACCTGAAAGAGCAGGAGCAGAAAGTGTAAGAGGAAGCATTAGGGTTTTTATAAGGTCTTTCTTCTTGAAAGGAAGAAAAGAAGGAAACCTGCAACTCTTTCTTTAGAGTCAGTTCCCTATCACTGAGTCATGTAAACTGTAACACTGTCATTGGTGTTTCCAAACTGTGCCAAATTACCAGCAAGTGTCTTTACTGCATTACTTGTCTAACACTGCTGATGAAGCATACTTGGTGGGAGAATAAGTAGCACCTACTTAGACCAGACAGCCTGAACAGAGTTTTGAGTTGAGCTGGCTAATTAACTGCAATTTTGCTCAGAAAAAAAGCCCCTAGAAGTGGGAGCTGAACATCAGACTTGCAGCTTGAGATATGTTTTGTATTGTCAGATACAACGTTCTGCAATTTACTGATTCCCTTACTTGTTGCTGTGCATCCTTCAGTCATGATGTCTTCTATCTCCTGCTTTTTTTCCATCTCCTTTGTGCTGGTACATATCTGCTGGAGATGCTACCCTTCCTGTTGTGCTATGGACTGACCTGGAACAGGACTGTTTTATTCTGCCATGGGAAAGGAGATTGAGGTTTCTGTGGGTGCAGAAGAAAGAAACCTCAGTTTGTCATCTGACAAGAAGGTGCTGGAAAGCACAGAACCTTCCTTGAGGAGAGAGGTGCTTTAGGCAGTCTCGGTAGTACACAAACATTGTCAAGTGTTCTGCAAGAGGAGATGCAATCCCCAAAGTATGGAGAGGTGGTAGGTGAGGAATCTGAAGATGCAGTGGTCACAGCATGTATATTTTGGTCATTAAAGTGCAACACTAGCTGTAAACAAGTCTCGTAGGTTAAGCCAGCAACATACGCTCTGAGCTGCTGAGCTGTGGTGTGCAATCAAGTGCTGGAGTAAGCGTGCTGGATCCTTCAGACAATTAAAATCATCTTATCCTCAAACCACAGAGAATCTCCAGAGATTTTCTGCTGAATGACCTGTTTTGGCTAGGTTTTGTCTTAGTTCCTAATGAGGATTTGAGGACTGCTGTCTCAGAATCAGCTTTTGGAGATGTTTTACTTTGTGATTTTAAAGTGAAGGTCCCATGTCACGTTTAGGAACGAGCAGATTCTCGACCTGTTGTAGGGGCACACTGAACATTTATTTCTGCATGTGGACCTCAGCTTAGTTAGAATAAAAGCATGAGTGTTGAGTGGATGGTGAAAGCAGTTGCTTTTGGTTCTAGCTTGTCTATGGCATTTTAAATTATTTTGAGATAAATTACAGGATAGATGCAAAAATAATAGGCCTTACAGCAATCTCTGTAAAAAACTACATAATATAAAAGAGAGGGAAGAAGAATGAGGGACATAGAATGAATGGTTTTTTTAGTCTTCAGTGGTAAAAGCCTCAACATTTCAGATAAACCTCTTAATTTCCTTGATCAAATATGTCTCTGGCCTCTCGCTAATTATTTTTTCTAATCATATTAGACAATTTCTATATATTAGCTGAAGAAAGTTTGTTGCATGCTGGTCAAACTATGTTGTGGCTCTCAGTTTTCTTTTTGAGAAAAAAAGCACATTTACTGTAATTCAAGTCAGCATCTTTTCCTCTTGGTATGTAGTGAGTACTAGGCAATATTGTACAATATGTGTATGAACTAGAATAGATTAGGTAGATTTAGTGGTTTGTAGCACTGGATCTTTTAATAACTATGTCTTTAAAAGGACTTTGGGGAGCTCCAGGTACATAGCAGACCTGGCAGCTGAATAACAGGGCTTTTGTCTTAAGTTATGCTGAAAACTTTATATTGGTAATTAGTTTGGACATTATCTACCAATAATAGCTAGTTAATCATGGTTTTCCTTTGTCCAGTAAGATGAATGCAAAGTTTTTGCAGTCTTTAATATGGAGTAGGACACTATATATGCCAAAAACATTCCCCCAGAAAAATTTGTTTAATGACTGTCTGTTGAAAAGCTGTTGCTGTATGCGTGGCAAATGTGACATGTCTCTATATCCTACCCCTCCAAAAGCTCTGCAAGCTCAGTGATGATCAGTTTTGTTATGGTAGGACTGCTTAACACTGAGGACTATCTTCCGAATGGTTTTAATCATGCTGAAATGTCACTGTCAGGGTAGGAAAAAAACCAGAACCAAGTTACAGTTCTACTTATGTTATTTTTGTCAACATCTCAGATTCTGACATTTGGAGGCAGTTTTAACAGTCTGCTCTGTCTTGTTTTCTTCTGCATTTTTTACATGGTTGATTGTAGTCCAGTGGTTCTCGCTTTTGTTTCTACTCACTTCCAAGTCCTGTTTCTCCCCAGTAAGAGAATGTTGCAACCCCTGGCTGCCACACGCAGTGCAGTCACATGAACTGGCAAGTGCCGTTGATCTTCCTTTGTGAAGCAGACTTACAGGAGCCCTTCTGAAAGCACCCACAGGGCGCAGAGTGAGGCCAGGAGGGTTGCACGGTACCCTGCGGCTTAGATCCTTGCTTCACTCACAGCCGTGATTCCTTCACTGACCGTAGTGTGCTACAGTTAGAACAAAAGTCTAGTTATCCATCAATTTAAGGCACTCAGTATCACATCCAGAGCAAGTCTTAGGCTTTAAATAGCTGATTTTTATAAAGCCTAACCTTTTTTTCCCCACAAAATTTGACTTGCCAGTTTATCTAAAGTGATGTGATATGACAGTTGGGATTGCCAGTATGGTCATTTAAAAAGTATCAGTTTGCTAGAATGATGGGCAGCTCAAAACTGAGTTTTGGTCCCCTTTGCAAGTCCTGAAGGGAGTTTTTTCCTGTGTCTGAGTGAAGCTGTTTTGTCAAGGAGGGGAAGAGGGAAAAAGAGACTTTAAAAAGGAAAAAGAGGTATCATAGTACTTCTCTTCTGTGAGCAATGATGAGGGGTGATACTGAGGGGAGGGATAGATAATAAATACCTGCCCAGCTCAGGGTTGATTCCCCATTCCTTGTGCATGGAATACTGCATTCTAATAGTAATGGGAGTATTGCTTGTCAAAAAAGAAAATGGGGAACTGGTTCCCAAATGCTACCTGCATTACTATTACCATGTAAAACAAGGGAATGCTGGTGCTGGGAGCAGAATGATCTCTCCGCAGCGGGAATCCTCTGCACACAGGGAGCGCAGCCTCACACCTGGCTTTGTTCTCTTTGTGGTCCGAGCAAAACACAGCCATGACCACAGATAAAGACCTGGATTGTCCAGGAAAAAGATGTGATACTTTCACAGTCTCCTGGTGTTGCTTTCCCTTTGCCCCAGCACAGCTGGGATGTCACAGAACCAACACAAGGTCCTCACTCTGTGATTCAATCTGTGGGTCCTTATCCCACAGCTGAAGCTGCGTGGGCAGGCTGGAGCATCCGTTTGGCACTGCCCATGGGTATTTGTGTCCATGGGCAGGGTAAGGGCCAGATGACTTTATTATTTAGCCAAGTGCATCACCACTTCTTGGCCATGGATTGTTCCAAAGGACATTGCAGAATTATTTGCTTTGAATGAAAATCTCTATTGTTTCTAGCTACCAGATCCTTTATCAATGTACTGTTCTAAATTTGCAGGTCTTCTGGAGTATGAATATCACAAGTTCCTGTAAAGGAGCTGTTTTTAAGATGTTGAGGCAGTTAACAGAATCTCAACCTAAGCATGTTTAGTAATGTTTAGACAGCAAGACAACTTTTTTATGAGACTCATTTTAAGTTAGTTTATTACATGCTGGTTTAAAACAGGGAAAATATTTTTCTTTAAGGACAAAATGATGTATGTTTTTTAACAGATAATTTAGTGTTTTCAAAACTGTTTAATGTTCTGGGTATGATGTTTACTCATTCTTTTGATTTCTATGTTCCTTGTTCTATTTTATCAACTTTTTTTCCACAAGAAAAGAGGCATATGTAAATAAACACCAGAAAAGAGTCCTATGAGAAATTCTGTTCAAACTGGCCATAGAATTATTAGTAAAGATTTGTTATTGTTCATTAACTCTCAGCTACTATTCAAGCCTTTGTTGAAAGAATCGATGTTGTATTTTCAAGATGAGAACTACTTAGCTAGTTTTGTCATAATCCTGTACTCTGTATAAAAATCTTTTTATAAAGAAAGTCTAATAGGCTAACAAGCAATAATATATTCCATTTGGTGTGCACAGATTGTGACTTGCAGGCTGTAGTACATATTGTTGATACAGTTTATAATTGTCTTCAGTCTCAGTGACATCACTTCTGAAAAAGATCCGTATTAACTTTGATTGTAAGAAGAAAATAAGACTGGGCTGATGCCTTGTGAGATACATTCATCCTGTAGACTTCTCTGTGAGTATACATGCCCATCGACATGAAATCTCTTTTAGAAAACATCTGTAGGTGACTCCATACAACAGAACTAAGGTATAGTTTCAATATAAACTTCATGATTGTTTTGATCTCCCTGTTTTTCTTAGGCTATCTAGTATTTGTAACAAAATGAGAATGGTTCCCACTGCCACTGTAGCCCTGATAAAGCAAAAAAGCCTCTGGGGCCACATGAGTTCTGCCTGGCAGCTGCCTATTTTCCTTCAGGTACCAGGGGCAAGCTAAAGGGAGGGTTTTTTCTCAAAGCAGCAGATTGAGCTGCTCTTGTTTAAAGGCTTTGTGGGTTATTATGTCCATTTCATAGATGGTATTTGTCATTTTGTTGGGAAATTCCACCCAAGGCAGAGGGATTGCACCTTCGCAGAGCATCACGGGGCCCAGCATGTATAACAGGAAGAGGCTGGTCTGTGCCATTCTTCAGGAGTCAGCTAATGCTGGGCTCATCAAGATTTTTCCAAAGTGGCAGGATCAGGATATTGGATTTTAAGTCAACTCTATCATTGATGCAGTACGGAAAATGAAACAGCTTCAGAGCAGCATCCCAATTCATTGCCTGGGGATTTCTCTCAGCATTTTCCATAGGAAAAATCTTCATGTTATCATGGAATGGTTTGGGTTGGAAAGGACCTTAAGATCATCTAGCTCCAACCCCCTGCTATGGGCAGGGACACCTCACACTAGATCATGTTGCCCAAGGCCCTGCCCAGTCTGGCCTTGAACACTGCAAGGGATGGAGCATTTACCACCCTGTGCCAGCACCTCACCACCCTCACAGTAAAGAACTTCTTCCTTATGTGTAACCTGAACTTCTCTTGTTTAGTTTTAACCTATCACCCCTTGTCCTGTTGCTACAGTCCTTGATGAAGGGTCCCTCTCTGGCATCCTTTGTTAGCCCCTTCAGACACTGGAAGCTGCTCTGAGGTCTCCTTGCAGCTTCTCTTCTCCAGGCTCAACAGCCCCAGCTCTCTCAGCCTGTCCTCATATGGGAGATGCTCCAGCCCCTGATCATCCTCGTGGCCTCCTCTGGCCTTGCTCCAACAGCTCCATTTCCTTCCATGTAGTTCTCCAGATGGGCCATGCAGGCAGCAAGTCACTGGCAAGTCACAATGACTCCCCACTGGGAGCCACTATGAATAGTGAAATAATTCATGTTTTCGTTGTGAAATGCTTTGAGAAGTAAGAAACACGTGTAAAGGCAAAGCATTGTCAGCAGAGAAGTCCAGGGCATATTGAGACCTGGGGTGAGCATCTAAAGTGACATTGCAGCTACCAGATTTGAGCCTTAGGGAGGTGAAACCCCTCAGAAGGGGCTGTCAGGTTGTGCTGTCAGTATCTCATTCCTTTGAGCCCTTTGCCTATACAGGACCCAGCAGCCAGGTCTGGAGGACACTGGTAAAACCTGGCATGGCAGAGCCCCAGAGCTACCCACTGTGCCCTGCATGTATCCGATGGTCTTGCCTGGCTTTCCAGCGTGCCTCTGTGAATGCGCAGTTCCTCCGGGGGTTTGTAGATGAGCCGGTATTCTCAAAACATGGCTAAAGAGGCTTAAACCCACACTGCCAGAATTCTCCTCTCTGCTCAGTGTCCAGTCCCAGCCTCTCACCCATCACAGCAGCCTTGGACTCATTCCTGGGGAACCTCAACTTCTCCTCATAGTGTAGACACCTTTCTGCCCACCCTTTCCTGGGGGAGCTGCTCTCATCTTCGTGGAGGAGAAAGAAGAACCAGGGAGAGTTTCTGGTAGTATTTGGTTCTTTGCTCTTTAGTGGCTGAAAGTGAGAAGAAGACAACACAGCCTTTTACAGAGCACCAGCAACCAGAGGCTGCCACCTAACGATTTTCTTGTGGTGGCTCCAGTGGCTAAAAGGGCAACCAAAGCTGTATTGTTAAACCCCTCTGCCAGGTCAGTAGGCAACCTTTGCCTTTACACTGCACATTGGACACCTTGTGTGGGTTTGAGCCTCCTGTGCATAGGGAGGATGGGCTCTGGCTTGCAGCAAGGCCACATCCAGCTCTGCTTGCTGGGCAGTGATGGAGCAGAAGCAACCCAAAGGAAGAATGGAGGTACATCTTCTGCCAAAGCCATACCTGCAAGCTTTCCAGGAGCTAGGTTTGTAGTTGTTTTGGTGCCACAGACCTGGAGAGCTGCCTGCTGGGGCTCTAGATCCCACTGAACACCAGCCTGGGACTTTAAATCTAGCAGCAGCCTTTTTCTTTGGGGCTGTCGTTCTTTACCCAGTGCTGCTCACTGGTGTCTGCTTTGGTAATTCCATCTCTTCAACCTGGAGCTGGTTTCGGCTTTGTTTGGAGTGAGGAAGAGTGAGGTTTGGAGAGTGAATCCAGGGCATGTTCCCCCAGCCTCAGCGTGCTGGGGCTGCAGTGCCTCCCCAAGCGCCCCTCCTGCAGCACTGCCATGGCCTGACACCCTCCTGGGGTGCTAGTGTCCTGCCCGCGTTTTGTGGCAGTTCTCAATTCAAACCGTGGGGGAGTCTTCCTTTCCTGTCCTTGGGAGGAGCCTGGGGGTCTTCTGCAGCCCACACCAGAAGGCAGGGATGGGGATGGAGCTGCCTCTGCACTGGCCAGGGGGAAGAGGCCAGCGAGCTTTCCTCTAGCTTCCCTTTGCTTTCCTCCTTTCCTTCTCGCTTCCCTCTCAGTATGAGGCCATATTCCAACCCGAGGGGACTGAGGCTGCTGCAGCATCTCTTTGCAATGAACCATCCATCACACACTGCCCGGGTGGTGCTGCAGAGCTGGCCTCTGCTTGGACATGGAGCCACCACCCCAGCACACCCACACTGTCACCTCCCCAGCACTCTGCCTTGTCCCTCTGCTGCCCAAAGGCCTGGCCATGGTGGGGAAAGCTGCTTTTGTGGGGTTAAAACTTTTTACTTCATTAACTGCTCCACAAAACCCTCATAGCTTGACAGGGGCACTGCAGGGCTGCTGCCGCTGCTCTTGCCTTTCCATAGGAGTGGGGCAGCTGATCTGCTCTTTTGTGGCCTCTGTTACCCTTTCCAAAACCTTTTGGAGGTTTTTACCATCATCTGACGAGATGTAATCTCCATGGGGCCGGAGGGAACACAGGCAATGGGGCCAGGCAGCTTTCCTGCCACTGTGGCTTGTGAGGTGCATGGGCTGCCTTGGGTGGAAGGTGGGACATGGTCTCGGCAGCACCGGTGGGACGCTGGCGCTCATCTGTAGTCAGGAGAGGATTCTGATAGACTTTTTTCCTGTCTGTAGGTTTTATTCAGACACTATATAATGATTGAGTGATTTACAATTCAGTGTTAAGCTAATGAAAACGTTGATAATGATGGTAATAAAACCTTTTTTTTCCTATGGTGTGTTGGGGCGTTTTTGTGTTTCTCTCTGTTGCCACCAACCATTATTTTCAACCTAAGATTTCAGCTGGCCCATCCCTTCTCCTTGAGCCTGGAGGGAATGAGAGCAGCTCAGCCTGGTGTGTCCCAGTGCTGCCCTGGCTCATTCCAAGTGCTCTCCATGGAAGAGCCCTCTCTGAATCAGCCCCAACTTCAAACCTGCACTTCCCTGTGCTATTTCCAGATGTAATTTGGCTGTTGGCATCTCCAGGGCATGGAGCTGAGCTTCCTCCCAGCTTGTACTCTGCTCACTACCCCTAGCAGGAGCCTTCTGCTCCTCCTGTTGTCTTCCCAAGACCCTTCATGGTCAACACTGAATCAAGGTTGATGTTGAAGCCCTGGAGGTGAAGACCCTGCTGGCAGGAAACACTGTTGCTGGCCCAGGCTGTTGGGAATACCCTGGGTCAGTGTGGGTGCAGGGGGAGCCTGGTGACCTTTGGGGAAGGACACCCATAGGTGCTATTTGTCCTGGGTGGCCTCCAGCTGCAAGCTCTTGGGTGGGGAGCATTTAGGGAGTGCTGGTGTGACTCCTGCTGTGGGTGTCTGTGGGAGGCAGCATTCCCTTGGGAGCCAACGTAAGCCCAGTGTGGTACCCAGGGATGATGAACATCTCCCACCCTCACACCATTACCAGCTTCCAAAAGCAGGATGGGGCTCAGGCAGTCACTAAGCAACAGCTCAGGCTGCTCAGCACAATAAACCTACACGGGTTCCCTGCTTCCTGCACCATCAGCTCATTGCCAGCTCTGGCCTCCCCCTGAGATGAGCTCCACAGTGTGGATGTCCCTTAGAATGTGTCCCAGGTTCAACATTTGGAGATCTCCATCCACTGCACAGCTCTGATGGCAAGAGTACCGCAGCATCCCACCCCAAGCCTTGGGCTGACAGCGTTGGTGAGGGTGGGGGGACATGGGATACAGCAACAAAAGGGATCAGCATGAAATTTCACCTCTGAGGAGCTGCGAAGCCAATCGAAGTGCCATTTTAAAGCCTGTTCTAGCTGCTCACAGCTTGTTTTCTCCCCCCATCCCCTTCCTTTCTATTTAAACCAAGGCTCAGCTGGTCCAGCTTTGGGGCTGCTGGTACAAAGCAATGCAGCTGCTGAGCACCAGGGGGACTGCAGCCAGGCCATCACCCATCTCAAAGCCCAAATCCTGCCACTTGGGAGGCTGGAGCAAGCTTTTCCCAGTCATCACAAGCCTGCACAGATTTGGGGTGACATGGAAGCTGCCTCCAGGGAAGCTCAAGTACCAGGGAAGGCTGGAAACATGAAGGTCACTGGTCAGGGTGGATGGAGAAGCCTGGAGCATCCCTGTGCCGGGAACAGACACCATCCCATGATGGGCAAGACCCAACTGCTTCCCAGCTCCAGGACAGCCACTCCACCTCCCTCTGGTGCACAGACATCCTGGCAAACATCCACAGGGGTAAGATCCCTGGATATAGACACTGCCCACATCCCTTGTGGCAGGGTAGTGAGCCCTGGAGGACCCCTGCAGCCAGGCAGGGGTGGAGTTTGGGGCTCAGACACATCCCTCTGCTTCCGCTTGTGACAAATAACCAACCACCACCACCTGGATTCACCTTTTATTAAACTGCCCAGAACAAAACGAGAGCAAAGCGTGCCCTGAGGCCTTCCCAACGCTGGCACTTTGCATGCCTTCCCTACCAGGAGAATGGGATTTTCCTCTTGGAAAACCTCCTCAGAAGGTATTTGAAATAGAACAAAGAGTGAAAATGTCCCCTTTTTGGGGAAAGAAAAGTGAAATGAAGCTCCTACCTCTGCTGCTCCTTGCAGACAGGGCAGGATGGACATAGCCACATCAGCTGCACCAGCTGGACACAAGCTCCCAGGTGGGGCTGTGCAGGTACCACATCCTGCCTGCAGATTGATGCACACCAGGATGGGATCTCCCCAATTCTGACAACCCCAGAGCAGTGAGCATAAACCCACGGGCTCATGGGGACTGGAGGAGGTGAGGAGCAGCATGCTTATTGGGCTGGCAGCTGGAGAAAAGGAGGTGGAGGAAAGGGTGATCTTAGCTAATGATCCCATCAGCACCAGACCCTTTGCGTGTGGCTCTGTCTGGTTCAAGGAGGCTCTCCCTGGGACTGTGCCCTTTGCACAGTCTGGAATCATCCCAGAGGAGGGCTGTGGCTGGGCTGGAGTTCAGCTTCCCCCATGAATGGGACATGGCATCCCACCAGCCAGCTCAGCCTGCAGGACCTCCCTGTAGCAAGGCAAGGTGAGCTGGCGAGTACATGGGTGAGTGGATGGAGCTCCAGCTTCCAGCAGCACTGAGCCAGGCACAGACCTGAGCTTAGACTGGAGGGCTGGTTTTGGGAGATGCCATGAAGTTGTCCCCATGTGCTGAGCAGCAGGGCTGCATCCTGCTCTCTGCCTGCCTCTCCCTGCAGAGCTGCTGCATGGCACCTACTTACCTGCTCCCAGTGTCAGGGGATGCTTAAAGATCACCAGTGCTGCAGGGCTCCCTAACACAGGCTTTGCTTTTGATACACTCTAATCAAGTACAATCCAGCCCATGCAGCAAGAGGCAAGTGCTGGCAGCAGCCACAGCCGAGGTTAGGCAGGGTGGGAAGGCAGCAACAGTTTGCAGAGCAGGGAGGTGTGAAAGCAAACCTACAGCCTGCTAGACCTCACACTGGGGGGGCCTCTTAGACCCAAACGCTTGAACCTACTTAGGAGGAAAAAGCAAAGAAAAACAATGCCGTTCAGTGCCTGCAAAAAGGAACGATTATTTCTTAACAGGGTTTAAAAGCTCCTGCTGGACCTTGTGTGGGGCCAGCTGTCAACTGAAAGGGGGAAGGAACGGAAGAAATGAGCGCAGTGAGAAGAACCTGCCATTTCTGTTCTCAATTTATCATCATAGTAAGACTCGAGCACTGCGTACGGCTCGGCACAGGCTCCTAGATGGATTTCCTCCGCAGCCGGGGGTGCTGCCGGCAGCGAGGGCTGTTGGATGACAAAGTGCTCCCAGGGGAGGAGCCGGTCTGCCCCCGCGTGCTCAGGGACACCTCGTCGATCTTGTAGGAAATGGAGTTGTAATACACGGGGTTGGTGTGGCAGCTCAGTGTCTCGGGGTGGGAGGGCGCCGGGCTGCCGCACAGCTGAGGTCTGTAGCACAGGCACGTGCAGAAGGAGGGGACTGCGGCCGCTGAGTTGGCCGATTGGCACCGCTGCCTCTCCGCATCCTCCTGGATCAGCGGGATGAGGTTCATCTGGCTCGTCCTGTCCTCCACGGGCAGAAAAATGGCGTTGCTGCTCCTGCTGTCCTCTTTGGGTTTGAGGTGGATGTTGTTCCGGGCTCTCCTCAGCGATGCTCGCTCCTCAGCGTCGCGCCGCTCATCCTCGGAGTTCATCGTCAGGAACCGCAGCACCACCAGGTTGAGGAAGGCGCCGATGACAGTCAGGCCCACCAGGATGTACATGAAGCTGAAAGCCACGTACGGGGGCTTCTTTTGCAAAGCCTCGTTCTTCTGCAGAGCCACAAAGTCTCCAAAGCCAATAGTGGTCAAGGTTATGAAGCAGTAGTAATAGGCATGAAAGAAAGTCCAGCCCTCGAAATAAGAGAAGGCTGCTGCGCCGATGCACAGGGTGCCCATGCAGGACAGAAAGCCGACGAGGACCATGTTCTCCATGGAGACATTGGTTGTCCTCATGCCCAGACACTTCTTGATCTTCTTGAGCAGTAGCCGCACAACAGTGTTCATGCGCTCCCCCAGGCTCTGGAACATGACCAGTGTCAGGGGGATGCCCAGGATGGCATAGAACATGCAGAACACTTTGCCAGCATCGGTGCCCGGGGCAGCGTGCCCATAGCCTGTGGAGGAAGCAGGAGAGGCAGGTGTCAAGCCCTCACTGGGGTTTCCAATGAGGCTGCCCTGGGACCAAGAGAAGCAGGACAATGGGGGAAATGGACAATGAATCAGTAACAGATCTGCAGGCAGTGGTAGGGCCATGGGATGCCACATCCTTTGGGGTGATGGCACATTAGAGCATCTTGTGGGCTGAATCTTATTTTGCCTCCAAAGAGAGAAGGTATAGGAACTATAGAGCCCCTCTGCTATGGGGCCCATCCCCACAAGAGCAGCTAAGTCTAGGAGGACTTCTGCAGAGCAGCTTGGGATTTACTCCAGTGTCATTTAGATTCAACCTAAAGCACTGCCTAAAAGCAGGGCTTGTGGCTGTTTTAGATGCAGGGAAGTATTTCTGTCACCACAGCTCTGTCAGCCCCTGTCCCAGGGACAAGGAGCTCGAGGAGGACGAGGTCGTCCTTGAACACCTTCTGAGATTTAATTTCCCCACCTTGCTCCAAGTTTCTGAGCTGTGACTCAAGGACATGCACAATTATCCTGTGAGTCGTAATGAGGCATTCACCGCAATCTTCCGGACTCAGTGATTCTGCACCACCTCACTTCATTAGAGCAGCTTTGCAGGAATCGCTGGCCTCTGACCTCCGCCGATGAGTAACGAACGCAGGGCAAGGGAGTCACACAGCGTGGGGAGGCATCCAAAGGCATCCAAGCCTCTCTTTTGAGTTTCTATGAGAAACTACCAGGGCTGGAAACTTCCTTTCTGAAGGCGCCTGCAGAACTGCGCTGGCTCCTTCCTGTGCTGCTGCGCGGCCCTCTGCGAACACCCGTTTCTATTTTCACTTTTTCTGCAGGTATTCATGTGATTTTTGTGTGAAGAAAGGGGGGCGGGGAGGGGGGGAACCATCCTCATCTTATTTCTCAGCCCTGTTCAGAGCTGTGACTTGACTTCACCTCTGTCTCTGCTCCCAGTGCATTTCCAGCACTCTTAGGGAAGCTGGTAGCAGTGATGGGAAGACCAGAGGATGACAACCATGTTGTCCCACTCTCCCGAGCACACCTCCTGCTCCATGAAACTCCTGGGATGGGGCTTGGAGGCTGAGGACAGTGTTATCCTGAACCATGCAGTGCTCCAAACTAAAAGCTGGCAGGAAGAGACTGGTTTCTAATTGCTCTGTCTGTTCATAAACCCATGCAATCAAAAATGATAAACTTAATGCCTGCATGCCACATTTCACAGACTACAGAGCAGACATGAGACTGCAGTATCAAGAAAAGCCCCACTCAAATCCAGGCTTAATAACTGACTGCAATTATCAGGTCCTAGGCTACAAGATAATACAGGGGCAGCAATGAGGAGGTAAATATAATGATCCAGAAGAGCAGGGAGTGGAGAAACAATTGTGGTACCCTGAGAGACTGCTGAAAGAGCATTTGACTGGTGCTTTGGAAATGACAACAAGAATTAGAAAGAGTAAACAGAGCTACATTAACATTAAATCTGAGCTTTGGAGCACAGCCCAACACAGAGATCTGCCCTGCCAGTGTTTTAGAAATATGGCACCTGGGATGATTTACCACATGGGGTGTGTGATAAGAGCAGCAATTGTCACAGTCAACAGAGAAACAACATAAATGGAGCTATAACCTGTCCCACAGTGATGGAGATGTTCACTGCAGCCATTCATCCCACCCCAGGACCTGGGGCCTGACTCCAGCCATGTCCTGAGCTCATCGCTGTTCGCTGGCCACTTGCGTGGCTGCTGCATGAGCTCCACAGCACATCTCAGGAGGCACATGGAGCCCCCCGGGGCAAGGCCTGCAGGTCACCTGCCCCTTGGTACCTCTTGTGATCCCATCAGCCCTTGTCCTTAAGGATGGTGCTTTCAGCTACCAGGCACGCTACCTATCCTGAGCCCTGTCCTACAGACGAGGAGGTGGAAGGGTAGGATCTGTCCTCAGGGTCCTGCCTCCAAAGCACACCACATCTGCTCACTGAAATCCCAGCATGACACCAGCACAGGGTCCCATGCCTCTACATCCACGGGCTGCTTGAGGTACATGAGTTGATGGATGTGGATTAATTAAGCTCTGCTCAACTCCCATGTGGTCGCCTCATCTAGAACTGAGGCAGCTTCATTCAATTTAGTTTCATTCTCTTGCAGACCAAGACACTGGGCTCTGTAAATGTCTGCGGGGGGGGTGGGGGTTGTGTCATAAGATTCATTACTCCCCTTCAAGCTGACATGGATCTCCCTGCAGGCTCCCGCGCAGGCAGAGTGCACTGTCTCGTGGCTGTCCTGGCAACCTGAACCAGGTCTCACACAGCCAAACACCCAGAGTTTTGAGCTGGCAAAGAAGCCATGAGTTCTTGGCCAGCTCTTCAGCCTGGCTTGCTGGCTACAACTGCCTGGCTCCCACCTCTGCCCCCCTGCCAGCTTCTTCAGCTGCACGCCCCAAAGGTGCTGTAGGAGCTCCATGTGCTGCTGCCTCCCTGGGACATCGTGCATGTCCCATTGCGTGGCCCCAGCCATAGTGGCACCCCTGGTACCCCCCAGGCCCGAGTGGCCTCCAGCCTACCCATGGATTACCTCTCCCAGCACTGGGCATGGGAGTCCCCCAGGATCAGGGGGTGGCCTGCAGAGATGTCCCAGCCCTGCAAGGGTGAGATCAGCTTCTCTTGGGCAGGCAACCCCCCAGAGACTGTGGAGGTGTGGGAGGCTGTGGAGGTGCAGGGGTGGAGGGATGGAGAGGTGCTGGTATAGGGAGATGTGGAGATGATTGGGTGCTGGGATAGCAGGATGGAGAGGTGCTGGTATAGGGGAAAATGGGGGTGCAGGGACATGGAGATGAAGAGGTACCAGGACAGGAGCATAGGGGAGTGCAGGAATGTAGGGATGCTGGGGTGCCAGGATAGCACAAGAGAGAGATGCTGGAATAGGAGGGTGCTGGGATGTGGGGATGATGTGGTGTATGGAAGTGGGGATTGAAAGGTGGTGGGACAGGCAAATAGGTGGGTGTGGGGATGTGGGAATGCTGGGGTGCTAGGACAGCAGGATGGAGAGATGCTGGGATGAGGGGGTGTGAGGATGTGGGAATGATGGGGTGCCGGGACAGCGGTGTGGAGGGGGCGCAGGACACGCCGGGTGCCAGCGCTCACCTATGGTGGTGATGACCGTGATGGCGAAGTAGAAAGAGCCGGCGAACTTCCACTGCCGCCCGGCGCGGTGCGGCTCGGCCTGCAGCACCAGCCGCTCCAGCTCCCGGTAGTCATCGGCGGAGAAGCGGTACTTCCTCCGCAGCTCCCCGCGCTTCTGCTCCAGCAGCCGCTTGCGGCCGCTCTCCGCTTCCGACTCCAGCGCATCGAAGACGGCGGCGCCCACCAGCAGGTAGGAGAAGATGCAGAGGATGAGCGCGGCCGTGCGCAGGTTCTGCCGCTTCATGGCGAGGGGCGGCCGCGGCGCCTCTGCCCGGGCGCCGCATGGCCCCCGCCGCGCCCCGCCTGCGCGCCGCCCCCCAAACCCCGCGCACCCCCACTGAGACCGCCCGTACCGGTAA
>JAOEHX010053575.1:0-19610 GCA_025448015.1 Bolborhynchus lineola | reverse complement strand
AATAGCTGAGCTTCCAAAGCTGTGCTGGGACGAGTTTGGAGTCTTTGGACAGAGCTGGAGTGCTTTGGGAAAGACGCCAATATTGGCAGCTTTTAGTTTTGCAAAGCATCCATAATGGGTGTCTGGGTGCTGAAAATTCAGTCGAGTCATGTTTATATCTGTGAGACTCCTTTCTAATATCACTTAATTATCTAAAGCTCTGATTTTGTAGCAGTTGTTGCTGGAGACCCTTTGAAAAAAAGTGATAGAATGAGTAGGATACAGAAATGCCATTTCTTTCCTTTTTTCTAGGCTACTTCTGAGAATTTGACTCCTTCAGTGGAGATGTGAAGCATCTGGGCATATTGTCTATACTCATTTATTGTAGACTAGGGGGATTTATTTCCAGTTGTTTAGTGTGTCATGGTAGGTGTAATCGAGACTGCTGTCTTATAATTGCTGTTGAAGTTAGGAGTTGAGTATCCTCATAATGGTAATTAACCACTAAGAACATTAGTTACTGTATATTTGGTAAGTGTTAAAGATCTGAGGAATATGCCTGACAAATTTGAACTCCTGGTTTATTCTCCCCATGAATTCTACTACTAATAAGGGGATTAGTAACATCCATAACTGTATAAAGGTGATTCTTCTCAATAACATGAAATGCTAGGTTTCTTCCCAACTTTGGATACCAGTTTTATTCAAATGTTTCTACAAGGTGTGATAGGAAGAGAGTGTTACAAAGGATGTCAGAAGAAGAAACGTGTTTATTTTTCCTTTTCTTATGCAGCTCAAGACCCACATTATCCTGGATTCTCCTGGGGACTGAATAAATTATCTGTTGCCTTTATCATCAGCTATAGGTACAGGAAGAGACCTGGGTTGTTGCTCCCTAGGCTGCAGCTGTTACTGCCAAGGATCTGCACTCTGGTGACTAGGCTTCTGTTTTAATTTTTCCTGTCAACTCTTCCATATATGCATAGTCTTTGTAAATTTTTAATGGCTTTGTTCAAGCAGAGGTTAGTTCTCAGTGTTAAGTGTTAATTTGTCAGTGTGAAGTTAAAACTAGTTTACCTATCTAATGTGATTGTAATGTGTTTATAAAGATTTGAAGCAGCTGCTTTTGAATGTTTTTTTGGGTCAGAATATTTGTATTGAGTTTGGAAGCAGGCTGTAAATGAAATGCATCATTAGGATTGTACCATCCCTTGTATTTTTCTTAGTATTGAGAAAGCTGGATTCATGTGTGGCACAAGTAATTAAATTCATTTTTCTAAAAGTCTGTAGAGTGTGTGTTTCTGCTGTAAAGAAGGCCTGTCTGACCAAGAGGAGCAAATCTACAGCAATATCAGACTCTCACACCTTCAAGCCAGTCTGCTGTCTGCTTTGAAAACACTAAATGCTCTAAACATGTACAACCTGAAAACCAGGCCCAGCTATTTCTGTTGGGCATCATAAATAAAGTATTCAGCTTTTATCTTGCCTTACTTCTGGTTATCTCATTGGCAGAAAAAAAGATTTCATAATACTTTAAAGGACTGCTGTGAAGATACAGTATTGGGATTCTGTCACTTCAGTGGCACAGATCATCCTCATTTTCCATCTTCCTCCCAGAAGATAGCTAATAGTTTGTATCTATTAACATGGTATGTGGTAAATGAGAGCCACAAGTGACATACTGAATAGTAAAGATGTGCTCAAAAAAAAAAAAAAAAATAAAAAATGTAGGGAGCAGGTAGATAAACCGAAACACTTGCCATGGTTTGGGCATATAGTCTATCATATTAATTGGATTCATCATCACAAAATGGTACAGACCTTGAGAAAATGCTATAATTAAGCACAGAGACATAAATGTCAAGTTCTGGGTTTCTCTTCAATGCTGTTTTTGTAGTAGCAGGGTTGGTGTTCTGGGTTCAGCAGTAGCAGTCATTTTTTTCTCCTTCTTAGTAGCTGATTCAGTGCTGTGTTTTTGACTTTCAGCCTGGGAACAGCGCTGATAACACTGATGTTTTTAGTTGTTGCTAAGTAATGTTTACTCCAATCAAGGAATTTCTTAGTCTCACGCTCTGCCAGGGAGGAGGGGAAGCTGGGAGGAAGCAGGGACAGGACACCTGTCTCAAACTAGCCAAAGGGTATTCCATACCACAGCACGTCATGCCCAGTATGTAAACTGGAGGCAGTTACCCAGAAGGGCTAGATCACTGCTTGGGTCAGGTTGGGTATCTGTTGGTGGGGGATAAGCCATTGTATTCTCTCCCCTTGTTGTTATTATTGGTAGTAGCAGCGGTGGTTTGTGTTATAACTTAGTTACTGGACTGTTCTTATCTCAACCTGTGGGAGTTACATTCTTTTGATTCTCCTCCCTATCCGTCCGGGAGTTGCGGGAGGAGGAAGCTGGGGAGTGAGCAAGCCGCTGTGTGGTTCTGAGTTACTGGCTGGGCTTAAGCCGTGACAGTTGGCAAGACTCCATTTCCCATGGATCCAGTATTTCCAAGAGTAGCCCCTTAAACTTTGGGAAGTATAGTGTTACTTCAGAAGGATACAGTAGCAGTTTGACTCTAAATTGCAGGTTCCCCAAGCTATGGGTCAGTGTTCCTGGAGAGTGCAACTGTTAATGTTTTCTCTGATTGAAATTAATTTTGCCTACAGGATTGAAATGTAACACAGAGTGGATGTATGCAAGCAGCTGGAAGGTGTCTATCATTTAAATCTATGGGGACAAGATTATAAGGCGTGGAAGGTGAAGGCTGATAGGTGCAGGACTGTCAACAGAAGGAAGTGCTGGTTATTGAAAGTAGCTAATGTCTATCCTGAGAAGGCATCTTTTCCCCTTAGTAGTACTGATGATCCAGATCCTGCCTCTCCATCTGCCATGTGCTATAAACACACAAGAGCATTACAGTCAGTCTCTCATGCCTCCCTTTTCTATTACACTGCTTTATATAGCCAAAATCACTTCATAATCTAGGTGGATTAAACACATGCTTCCTCTGAGGCATGTGCCAAGGGCTCACATCTAGTGTGGGTGCTGTTTCTGCCTATCTCTGGGTGGTTACACTTCAATTGCCATCATCCTTTTTTCTCAGGTGGCTTGGTAAAGGGTGAAGAGTACCATAACTAAAAAATGTAGTCATTGGGGCAGGGTAGTGAAACATCAGCTGTGGAGGTCCAAAATGGTGTGAGACGTGATAGCTGGCAGGAATTCCTGAGTTTATTTGCATGCAGATAGTGAATGTATTCCAGAAAGTTTCCAAGGATGTTCGATTTCTGATTATGGATAGTGATGGCCAAATATGATGAACACTGTCCTTATGTAACTAAGTATGTGGATCCCATGACTTGCAGTCTCTGAGTTGTCTTGCCACAGTCCTATTTAGAGCTAATGATATTTTGGGTAACATTGGGTGATAATTTCTTAGAGAAGAAGCTGCAGGTTGATTTTGTGAGGGTTTAAGTAGTGGTGGTGTTTGGTAAGATGCTAGGCAGTCCTCACTAACTGACAGCACTTCCACAGTGGTCTTGATCACAAAGTAGTGACCCTGTTGTCTCTTGGTAAGAAAGGGAGAAACCAAGTTCTTTCTTCCTTTATGCTGAGAATGTCAGTTTTGGTTTCTGTGTTACCCTGTTGTTCATGCATTAAAGGCAGAGACATCATCTGCTTCATAATGCAAGTTGATAAGTAGTGGGTTTTATTTTGTTAAGGTACTGTCAATGTCTTAAAGCACATCCTAGTGCCATTATGTGATTTAATTTGCAATTGCAATGTCCCTTCTAAAGCAAGGGCTACTTTTTTAAAGGGGGTATGTGTGATGCCTGTTATTCTTTGTAGAGGAACTCACTTAGTAGCTTCTTTTTCATCACTACTGGAAGTGATGTCTGGGGTTGTTTCTGTTTATTACTTTCATGTTTATTCCTCTCCATCCTATTCCTTCTTGAAGAAGAAGTAATGAACAAATCGTTAGGATTCATTCTAGGGACTGTAGTTATACTAAATGTAGGGGAAGAAAAAAGTGCATTAAGGGTGTTGTTTTTTTTGTCAACTTTTTCTCCCATATTTTCTTCTCAAGTTATAATAGTGAGAGGTATTATGGATATTACAGGGGTAAATTGATAGGTTTATTGCTAAATACTTCTGAATACTGACAATTCCAAAGATGTTATGCTGCTCAAAACCTAAGGTATTGCCAATATTAATTTGTTTTATATTGTAGAGCTCTTGATGGAGAACACTGGAGACTTCATAAAAAAAAAGGAAATAAAATTTACTCTTTTTTTGAGGGTAAAATACTGACAGGAAGGGAGACAGTCTGGAGCTAGAAGGGGTTAAAAAAAAGAGGGGGTGAGGGACAGCAAGAAAAAAAAAGAGCAGGCTTATTTTCCTATGAGAAGGCTTGACAGATTAGGTCCAAGGGAGAGGACTTCAAATGAAACTAATGCAAGTAAAATACTGCTGTGTAATTACAGATGTTACTGAGTTGAGCGACTCCCTCTTAATCACACAAAATTCATATAACCCAGTTGCAAAGTGGTTTATGGATGGTTTCAGTAAGCATGTAAGATCAGAAGGCCTGGTTTTCTGCTCTCTGTACAATGTAGTCACTTTTTATGAGATGATGCAAATCTATCCTGAAGCAGAAGAATTAATGGGCACAGTGGATTAAGAGGTTATGGGATTTTTCCTTAGCTCCTGAAAGTGCGCATTTTGGCCTTTCCTTGGGCAGGGGTTCAGTCTTGTTTTGTCTTCTACTACCTTTTTGCATTTTAGAAGGCTTAATAAAGACTAATTTTTACTTATATGTTCAGCTACCTTTTGGCTTACTACTATGATAAAACAGTTTTATAAATTTGTCTGTTGTTGCGTTCTGTACAGGGCATTCAGGGAACTGCATTTAGCATATTCTGGCATTCTGTTGATCTATAATATGTTTTAGGAAGGCATGCGCCTGGAAGCTGTTTCAGCAGAGGTGAGTGGAAGTGTTTCTGGAGCTCTAGAATAGAAGAAAGGGTAGCTGAGAATCACAAAGATGTTACTGAAGGAATAAACCAAGTAAATTTATACTTGTGTGAAACAGTTCATTAGAAGTTATTTAACATGTTACATACTCAGTATTCTCCAAACTGTGCTATACTTGTTACTCATTTTGATTTTGGTTTTGGTTTTCTTTAGTTCTATAGGTGCAGGTGCAAGAACAATTTAGCAATGGATCAAAGGAAAAATGATAGTTTTGTCCCAAGTATTACGCAGTTGGAAGACTTCCTAACAGAACATGACTCCAATGTTGTATGGCTGTTAGTAGGTAAGGTTTTGTTTTGGTTAAATGTTGATATTTTTTCATGCATATGCGTACTTTTAAATGTGTTCCTTTAAATGCTGGCATAGCGGTGTCTGATTTCATACATCAGAATACTGAAAAAAGTTTTTTGTCATATAGCTGTTTAGTGAAGTATGGTAATGCTATTTAAATAATTTGGAAAGAAAAAGGTGCAGAATTGTTTCCAGTACTAATTGTGCTGCAACACTTGTGAGGTAAGACTGAACTCATATTTATTAACTGTCCCAGTTTCAAGCAGCCATTCCTCCTTTGCTGTCATCTGCATGGCATCCTGTTATAAGAGAACAAAAAAGATGTTGATATTTTCTCCTGATTCAGTTATTAATCACAGTAAAAGAGGTGGTGGATTCTACAAATGAACATGCTCTACAAAGACATGATGCTCAATTCTAGAATAAGTTCTAAAAATCAGTAAAAATTTCAGATGTATTTTCCGAAATATAGTTTCAGTGAAGAGGCTTTTAAAATGAAGAATGTAATAATACGATGAATAAAGTTTATGGGATCTCTCATTAGTAGTGAAGATTGAATTCAGTAATTGAAAATAAAAGGTTACAATTAGGGGCAGAGCTGAGACTAGTAGTAAGGGCAGTGGATTAGGACCGTAGTGTCTAGAAACTGCATGAGTTTGCTGATTTTTCTCAGTATATGTTACCTTAAGAGGGTGCCTTCTTGGCTTTAGGTATCTAGAAGTTAAGTGTTTAGTTGAACTTTAATCACAAATGAAGTTTTATTACTGGAACGAGATGCTTTGAGTCATTCCACCTTTCTCCCTACCAGGGAGAGGACCAGCTGTAAGCGTCTTACTCATCTGAAAGCCAGGGAGGTAAACACTGTCCTTGGAGTATGCCTTCACTGAATGCCAAGAGCAGTTTGTTTCCTGGGGTGTAGCTTTAACCCTCCATGCCCTGTGTAATCACCTACACAGATCTGATTTGTTCTACATGCCAAGCATGTTTGAGCTACTTGAATTCTGGCCACCCTGGATCCATTTTCCCTTAAGGAAAAGACAAAGTCCTGCACGACTTTATGTTCTATCTTCTCCTCAGCTTTCATCAAAGCACAGGAGTTGTTACAAAGCAGTGGTGCACTGGAGAAAAAAAAAAACACAAACAGGCCAGTATAAGGACAGGTTGGGTTTGGATTTTTTGTTTGTTTTTGAGTAATCTGAACTCTGTGCAAATGAAGGTGTCATGCCCACGTTTTTCTGTACTTCAGGTTTCCTATAAAAAGCACAATAAATCTGTGTTTTTCAGTATGAAGTGTATACATAAATGATAATCTTCTGTTACAAAGGTCAGTTAGTATAATGAGTAGAGATACCTCAAATTAAAAAAAAAAAAATTGCTTTCTTCCCTGTTCTGCTGTGGATGAAACAGAATGGTAATTATCAGTGAAATGAGTTAGAACTATCCTGTTTCCTGGCAGTCTTTCAGTCTTTTTCCTTTACGGTTTGTCCTTCTGGAAGCTTTGAGAACCCTTGTAGTTAGAAATAGGTTACTAGAGGACAGGGTTTTTTTGTTTATATATTGGGGAATGTAAAAGCTGTGAAAAATCTGTAATTTTTTTCTCAATTTCCCATTTTTCATTCTTTTTCTTCCACTATCTTTTCACACACTTCTCACACCATCTCTCTGAAAGCACCCATTAAAATGTCACATCAATTTCAAAATTTTTGGAGATTAGGAAGAACACTGCTATGCTTTATAGTCTTAATAGGTAAGGCTTTTATCTAGGTCAGCACACTTAAAAAAACTATTTTAATTAATTTTAATCTTTCAACAGCAACAATATTGTCTTGTGGATGGATTATCTACCTAACTTACTATAATTCCCGGAACATTGGACTCATTTTAACATTGGTTCTTAACAGATTATATAAACATGGCTACATCCATATTGGTAAGTTGCTGTAATGCCACTGTTTATCTGTTGCTTTTAATTATACTTCAATTTGCTAAAAACTCAAAATCAAATTATTCCTTTGTTATAGTAGCTTGAAAATGATCACCATTTATTTAAGAAGAAAAAAGTTCAACATTATACTTCATTGCAAAATTCTTGGTGTAGATAGAAAAACACCCCCTTTTTCACTGAAGTCTTTTATTATTTTATGTTAAAGTTCCCTTGATGGTTTTTTTAATTTTAAGTTGAGTTTACTTTTTTCTGTTTAGTCTGTATGCTTCGTGTACTTAAAATCTGTACATTTTCCATTACACCCTTTTAAAAGCCCTGTAATCGTAAGGGTCAGGTCCTGAAAGGAGAAGGTACACGTCAGTCCTCCATGCAACCTGCCTGATCCAATTTTGAATTTGGCTCATAGTTTGATGTTAAGAGCTGCAACTTCCCACTTCCCCTCACCTTTGTGGGTGGTTATATGGCATTTGAAGTGAGCGGCAACCACTGGAGTAGGCTCAGAGGGGAACAGTAGAGTCTTAAGCCTTGACTCCATGTTATGGCAGTGTCCTTGCTTTCTAAATAAACTCTCAGAACAGCTGGTCATGTTAAATCCATACTGGGACTGTGTAGAATTTAAACTGGCCAGAGCATTTGCATCAAAATCCATTATTTATTTATTTTTGTAATATTTTAAAACATTTTTGAATAAAACGGGTCAGTACAAATCACTTGGGCTCTCACCCACATTACAGAAATATCTGGTGCTGGGTCCCAAAGGGCTATATCCTACAACCTTACTTGGTTCATACTTTTAATTTTCTTTCACTTATTCTTCCATGTCTTCCTTTGTCTGCTTTCCTGAATAAAAATGACTTTTTCTGCAACTGTTGATTAGAATTGTAGTGAAAACTTAAACTCAAAAAATCTTACTCACACTTGCCTGCCAAAGAGATCCCTGCAATAATTTGCTTATATCTTAAGAATTTGAAAACTGTAGTCCAAATCATCTTAAAATCCAGCTTTTTGAACAGCAATATAACTGAAATAGTTATTGGCTGCTACAGTTGATCTATAGGCTTTTATTAAAATTTCTCAGTGAAATTGCTATTATGTAAAGACTGCTGAACATAGCTGGCCAAATATATGGTATTCTTTATAATCTTAATCAGGAAGAAGAGCATAACATTAATTAAATTCCACGATTTACAGTTTGGCTTGAGTTGATCAGTGGTTTGGTTTCTTCTTGTTTTGTTTTTTTTCTTTTTAAATCATGGTTTGCTTAACTTTCTGTGTGTGAAGTGAAATGCATTAGGAAAAATACAGGCTATTGCATTACCTGCTGGTCTTTTCATGCTTATTAATCCTTTCTGTTGCAAACACAATTTATCATAATAATTGGACTGAAAATTTTATAGCCATTTAAAATATGAAAAATTATTTTGTCAGGAATCTTTGTTTTTCTAATTATAGTCTTGCATACAATGACTTGATAGTATAAATATCCAAAATAGCTTTCCTATCTGTTTTCACAAGCTCCCAAGTCACCTGAAGGTTCCTGTGTGACTAGTGTGTTTCAAGGGGTTGGTTGTGTTCTTGGGTGGTGCCAAACCAGCACCTTTTAGAGCTCTGTACTTCCTGATTTGTGTGTTCTGGATCTCTGGCTTTCCTTCTCCTCTGAAAATCTTGTGGTTTCAAAGGGAAAACTCAAGATTCCTAGTAAACCATTTCACATAATTGAATACTATATTCTTCCTGTTCAGAAAATAAAGCATTAACAACTTCAAACTAATATCTGATAAACATTTCTTTTCATGCTAGGTTCCTTTTCGTTCTCTGTGCTGTCTGGAAAAGTAATGGTTCGCGAAATCTATTTCATCACAGAAGACATGTCTATCAGGTACAGATGGAAATCCAAAGGAGTCACTTTTCTAAAAAGCAATTGCAAATACATTAATTCTGTATGTCTGAATAATGCAAGTCTAAATACTGTCTTACAAATAAGTAATAAATATATTTATAAATGTTAAAATAAACCAACATTTTAATGGCAGTTTTTAGATATTTTTAGATGCTTGTTAGCTCATTTGCTGTTTGAGAGTTACCAGTTGGAGGTGAGTACTGGATAAGATTCTAGTTGTCCTTAATATTTGTAAAAGAAACACTTTAAAGTTTGAAGGAGAACTGTTTCATCATTAACACCTTTCACTCCCACGTGCCTCTGCTCTTAAGTCTGGCAGATTCATTTTGGCCTAGTACTTGGCATTATTTACTGGATTTCAGAACAATTTGTTTCATGAACCACACACTAGAGAATAGTTGTTATTTTGATTCTTACTGCTAAATTAGGAATGCCTTGAGAAGACAAAGGATATGGGGTTTATGTAAGTTTCGGCTAACGCAGTAGCTGTATAATATTATAATTTATGCTGTAATGCTTCATGCTTTAATAGTGCTTGTGTACTGCTGCAACTGCAGATCTCTGCACTGCATAAGACAAGATGTCTTGCAGCTTCATGTAGAATTTTGGATGATTACTCTCTTAACTTTGCTTTTATCTAATTTGTTGTTAGAATTCAAGATGGGTTTATCATATTTCGCTGGTGGAAGATGTACAACCCTAAGCAGAAACAGCATGGTAAGTTTCCTGAAAAGGTTTCTAAGTTTAAGTTTACAGGTAGCTTATGGAAAAATACTTCCTTTGCACAGTCTCATGCATGTAATTGATTTATTAATGTGTACCTGAAGTACATGAAATCATCAGAAGGAACATGATATCATCAGAATGGGGATTTTAACTAGTTAATCTGTGTTAGTGCACAAGAATAAAACAGTGAAATAAATACTGGATGCATTGAGGGACTTGGACCCTTCTTAAGGCAAACCATTAACCTTAGTAGTAGCCTTCATTAGCTGTAATTTAAGCTTAATTGATTCTGTATTGAATTTATACCTATGGTAAATAAGAGACTTCATACATTCTGGAAGTGATTTTAGTTTTCAATTTGTCTTATGCTGTGTGGATATTTTAGCAGAAGTAGGGGATGTTCTTGTATGTATTTGTTAACAGTGTGTGTATTTGATAACATTGTGTCACGATAACATCTGTGGTTATAGAAGTGGGGAAGTGTGAAAAATTCATTTATTTTTCTTCCAGTCTCTGGCTGAAGAAGGACAATTAACTCAATACCATAGATAAATTGTAGCTGCAGAAACCACAAGTAGCCTAATTATGTGTGTTTAGTTGTTTATAGGATCAAAATCTGGTTGAATAAGACTGTGGTCCTGCCTCTCTTCACCTTTGAAGCATTGCAGCTCCACTGCGAGTTCAAGGAGGTCCCGAAATGGCGTTACTAAGCCTCTGATGTGATAGGACACAATTCAAATTCCTTATACCATAAGAAGACTAATTCAAAAAGTGCAATCTAGTCTTGGAGTTAATTAGATTTTTACAACCACAAGTTGTTGTCTAATAGGTTTTCATAGAATTTTCTTCATCTGCTAGTTAGAACATATTTCTCTAGTGTCTTCCAGCGTGAAAAAGCGAATTGAACTTAATGCAATAAAGACAGCTCTCTCTGTCTTTTATGGTTGCATTTTTGCTTTGCAGTAGTTTAGGACTTTTAACTTTTTCTGCTGACATTTAAGACTGCATAATTAGTGGACATCCATGTGGATGATACAAGTAACCAAGGAGGTCAGAAGTGTATAGATCTGACAACAGAGTAATGTGAGTAAAATACTGTCTTAAATAATTACTCATTTTCCTAGGAAAACTAGCTTTGCTCACTTTACATTTTGATCATTCAGCAGAGATGCTTTCATTTTTAACCTTTAGGGAAAAATAAAATCCTCAATCTCCGAGCCATACTTGGAGAACAGTTTCCTTCACTCTGGTGTATGTGATTTGCAAAATGCTTTATGGTATACTCTTCCTATTGAACTACTGGTAGTCAATGTATGTTTATGATCAAAGGGTAGATTACGGTAATGGATGCTAGCAAGCACTACTATTAAACCTTTGTGTCAGAAAAAGGAAGTGTGAAAATGGTTTGCATTCTGGTTTGGGGTTGGTTTTGTTTTCGTTTTTCCTTTTCCTTTTCACATTTGCTCTAAAGCTATGAGAATTTTTTGATTACCATTCTTCTGAGAATAAAACTAACCTATCAGTTTTGATGCTTTGTCTACCTGCCCATAAGAATTTGAAGAAAATGTTGCTATAAGGCTTGAGTTGCCCTATAATTTAAGGATGCTTCTCACAAATACTTAATCACATTTCCTTGCAGAAAAGAAGATTTGAACCACAAAAAGTTTGGATAATGATTATTGATAACATGTAGTGAAGTTGCATTTCCTGCTGTGGATTTTTAAAAATTCCTTAGTTTGACCTAGCAAGTGCAATCTGTTTTTCATCACGGCACTATGTTTGTATTAGGTGCTATGTTTGTACTACGCATGTCATACCAATGTTGAAAGAACTTCGTCGAAAATGTCAAGTATGTGGGTTGTCTTCCTGCTTTGAGTGTTAAGTTAAACCGTACTGGGACTTGAGAGTAGGTTTTATACATATTTGATAAAATGAAAGTGGTTTAGGAACAAAAGTTGGAAGATTATTTTGTGAGTAGGGCACACCCTGATGGCATGGTTTAGGTGCCACAACAGATTAGCAATTTTGATACTGTCAATCCCGGTTGTTTATTTTGTGAGGTGCTTTTTCAAGGGGGAAATACTGTTTTGAGAACCAACTGAATAAGCAGTAAATAAATAATGCATTTTGATTAAGCTCTGTAGACAGCAAATGGCAGAGCCTTGGCTATATTAGTTATCTTGCTTCCAACAGCTGTGGATAAAACTAGTATTCTGCTATCAGTCTGGTAGTTACTTTTACATAACCTATATGTGCACTTCTTTGAATCACTTAACTGTATGGTGTCCAGGTGTGCTTGTATCTTTTTCTTTGACTTTTTTTTTGTTCTTTTTTTTCCAAAGCTAGCTTAGGCAATCAAATTGTGTGAAGGTGAAATATTATTTTTATTACTAGAAAAAAGAGATAGTTGTCTCTTTAAATCCCCTTTAAATAAATGAATTACTACATATGATTTCATTTGGTCAATGAAGTCTAATACTTACCTCCAGGAATTGAAAAATGAAAACATTTATTTGTGCTCTTGATGATACTGAGATCTCCCAGGTGAACAATTGTCTATCCCAGACACTTTGTCCGTGTCATCTTTTGCCTGTATCTTATTGATGTAAGTTAATACTACAGACAAACAGATTTGATAGTGCTTTTATGAAAGCAGGAAGGAATTGGAACTGACTTATTAACTTTTCTCTGTCTCCTGTTCAAGAAAACTGTGATGCCAGTGCTTTCTGGAGACTTCCATGTCATTAAAAGAAAAGTAAATGTATAGTAAATTTCTGCTAATTTAGGTGTGAGGGGTAAAAGGTGAGTTGCTGATGTCGGGACAATGTTGTACAGATGCATAACTCTGGGGGACCAATGAGTTTGTTAGCAAAGATGGTGTATTTAGTGAAGGAGGTGTCTCTGAACTTTGGCTCTTGGGCAGCTGTGTTATTTCTCCTGACCCTGACTAGAACAGTAGCAGTGTTCTCTTTGACTTTTTAATTTCTGGTGTCTGTGTGATATGTTGCCTTCAGTTTGTACCCCCTGAGTTACAGACTGGGGACTGCTGTAATTACTGTTGATACTGCAGTTTCCTAAAGTCTGTTCGACTAAGAAAGATCAGATCAGGTTTAAAAACAGCTCAGGTCTCTCGAGTGAATGTGTAACGGGCACTCTTTCAACTGGGTAATTAGGGAGAAATTGTGTGAGCTTTTTCCTCACATAAACTACGTAATTAGGTCATACTATCTAAGGCAAAAGTATGTGAAAGTATGTCACAAACAGCTCGGTATGCAGTAAGTGGATGTTGAACTAGTTTTTAAGTATCAGAGAGTCAAGCTGATACTATAGTTAAAATTTTAAATTAGTTGAAAATGAATGTGCTTCTTAGTTACGTATATTCATGTTTTCTATTTCTGTGTAAGAGAAATCTTCTTTCCAGTTCAGGCCTGCTGTACCGCAGAGAAAGAAAAAAAAAGAAAGCTATGTGGGTTTTGACATTTAATTGGTTTAGCACTGATACGTGTGCTAAAAAGCAGAAGTTGGCACCAAGGTTTCTGTGCCAACTCATCAGAGAGATTTTTGTTTGTTTTCATATGTGAGTTTGAATAAACCTAATGTACCATTTTATGCAGCTCCTGTCTGGATTTATTTTTGGATTGTGTCCTAAGAGTGACATGCCTTTCAAGTTTTATATTTTGTATGTAACTGTCTTATTTGACAAGTTTGGAATGATGTAATTATGTTGTGCAGGTTTTGCTGCTTTTTAATACGTACTTCAGCAGCTGTTCATTGTAATCGTTTTTGCAAAATGTCCATATTTGAAAAACTGTAAATATTGTAAGGGAATGTTGGAATAGATTTAGAAACTCTTTTTCTACTATTTATTTAGATCCAAAGGCAGAAACACGACTGTATATTATGGTGAATGACTTTGAATTTCATGTGTACAACCGTTCTGAGCTTTACGGACAACTTCAAGAGCTATTTGGCTTGGATCCCATAATAATTCCAGCAAAGAAAGATGATGAAAAAGCACAAGTAAATGGGAGGCAGAGAACACATACCAATCTTGAAAGGTAAATTATTATTCATTTTGCTATTTTGTTGATGCTTTGTTCTGCAAAGGGCTGAACTAATTAGGTGATGTTTTGTTAAGATATGCTCTGGAGGCCAAATTGGTTGAAGCACATCTGAGAGAAATTGCTCTGACAAGCTTGACAGTCTAAATCTTTTTCCTTTCCTTGGACTTCCTACCATAATAATTAAAACCCACAAGTAAACAAACCAAGTATTTCTTGTTTAATGATCAGAGACAGGTTGAAAAATGTATTTGAAGTACAATGTAGAGAGGGAGCATGTGTTTAAGAGGATTATGCTTGCAGAATGAGAATGGTATTGCTCAGTAGAAGTTATCGCTGCTCAGGACATTGAGTAGACAAAATGTTAGAGTCCATAGTGTGTTGGGAGGATTTACTGTTTTTTGAGCTTTAATCTTGGGCTGGTTTCACAAGTCATCTTTGGGAGGGGGTGTGTTTGTGCATAGCTATACAAGCCTTCTTTTCTTATTTTGTTCTTTTTTGGAGTACCTCAGGAAACATGGTGTGGGTCTGTAAAGCATTCTTCTACCCAGCTTACATGTAGTGTAGTCATATGTTCGATAACAAGGCTTTCTCTGGGCAGAATCACACCAGACTAATTTACTGGCAGGCGCAGAGCAGATCTGTTGAGACTTGAGTCCTTCCAGTGCTGCTGGCCAAGCCAGTACTTGTTACTAAATTCCATAGTGGGCAGCTATGGGATGCTGAGCCAGTTTCTCCATGTTTTTATCTTATGCCCTTGCTGGCAGGTGCAGGAAGGACTTCTGCTATCGGGGAAGATGTGTCTTGGGAAGTGAAAAATCCCACACCTAAATAGCAATATTTAGAACAAACCAAGTTCCCTGAGGAAGATGCATCTAACTGTTGTTCTGTGTTAAACATGGCACTCTTATTTTCTACCTGTGTCAGCCCAGTGTAGCAGCACCCAGTGTGTGCATGCTTCCTGCTGTTCTTCCAGGCTCTGGAGGAGTCTGCAGTAGTCTGCCAGCAGGTCCCTTAGAGGAGGCATCTCTGTGTTCAGGAACATTCCCCAAGATCTGTGCACTGAAACCCCGTAGAACAAAAGGTTGGTAAATTCTTCTGCAGAAAAGGCAAAATAATAATACCCATTTTTTCCTGCAGTGTTAAAGTAAAAACAGAATCTCAAGACCCTTCTTCTTCATGGAGATCACTTATTCCAGTCATTAAAGTCAATGTGAGCACGGTAAGTGGAAAGACCCTGATAATGAAAATATTTAGTGGTATATGATTAAAAATCAGGCTTACCGTTCATTTTTCTTACATTCCTTATGAATTTTTGTTCTCCTTTTAATAAGTTTTTACATGACACCACCAGCAGTCCTCTGACACAGTCATAAATCCTGGTGGAAACACGGTCATGTTCTCTGTTTTGGGAAATGCTTGTGCCTTAGACTTGTAATGATTTCAAGAATATCACCCAGTATTAAGCTAGGTAATGGGTGTTGCACAATGTGTGGTGTGTTGGTGGGTTTTTGGGAGGTGTTTGTGGTTTGGTTTTAATAGGGATATTTGGCCACTTTCCTTAAAAGTTGATGTCCCCCCTAGCCCCCCACCAAAAAACAACACCCAGGAAAATTGTTATTGAAATGATAGGAGATGGAATATTGAGAGTTTAATGTACAAGGTAGTAATTTTAGTTGTGCACAAATTAGGGCCAGGATTTTTACCCATGGTCTTTATTTGGATATTGCTGGTTATTTTATAAATTTTATAATTTTTGCTGGTTATTTTATAATAATTTGCGTTGTTATAGATAAACACATACATTCAAAAGATCAGTGTATAACAAGTATTTGGGTTTTCTTTTGGATTTAGGGTCGCTTGGCATTTGGGAATCATTATCAGCCGCAAACACTTTGTATTAACTTTGATGATGCTTTTTTGACATATACCACAAAACCACCTTCGAGCCACCTTGATCAGTTTATGCATATTGTGAAAGGAAAATTGGAAAATGTTAGAGTCATGCTGGTTCCAAGTCCAAGATATGTTGGCCTTCAAAATGATGAGTAAGTTTTGGGTACTTTTATTTCTGTGGTTTTTTTTATTCTTTCTTTTAAAAAACAAAGGAAAGATTGTTGGTTGTATTTCTGCTAATTTATTTTTCTTATTGTCTTCAGACAGTTGGCATTTTTAACACTCTGCAGGTTTTAAATGTCAGATCTTTGAAACTATTTATGGAGAAAAGTACTGGTTTTCTATGTCATTGTAGGTTTTGTTCTGCTCTGTGATTAATCAGAGAATCAGAGAATGTTTTTGGTTGGAAGAGACCTTTAGAGGTCATCTAGTCCACCCTCCCTGCAATGAGCAGGGACATCTTCAACTGGATCAGGTTGCTCAGAGCCCCATCCAATCTGACCTTGAATGTTTCCAGGGATGAGGCATCCTGCATACAACTTTTATTTTCCTTCACTCAGGTACCATAGCTGCATGGCTTTGACAGCACTAGATTTCTGGGATAAATACAAGGTTTAAGGTGTTGACTTTTGTAGAGCTGATTCACATATGGTTTAATTAATATTTAATTAAAAAAAAAAGGGCAAAAGCTGTGCCATACTTGTTATAGTAGAAATCACATTATCTTCTGAAGACAGATTGCTGATCCTTTTGCCTCTGTATTCTGCATAAGCAGTGTTATGCAACTTTAACAAACTGAATAGTGCTAAGTCAAACAAAAGTGAGGGTTCTTACTTTAAGTGATTTGACACTAGGATTCTTGTCTTACTACCATTTAATCACCAGTCATTTCTGTGCATACTATATTAACATCTCTGATTGATATGGTGGTGTTCTGGGTTCAGCAGTAGCAGTCATTTTTCTCCTTAAGTAGCTGGTGCAGTGTTGTGTTTTGAGTTTCGGCCTGGGAGCAGTGCTGATAACACCGATGTTTTCAGTTACTGCTCAGTAATGTTTAGTCTGACCTAGGACTTTCTGAGTCTCATGCTCTGCCAGGGAGGGGAGGGGAAGCCAGGAGGAAGCAGATATAGGACACCTGGCCCAGACTGACCAAAGAGGTATTCCATACCACAGCACGTCATGCCCAGGATGTAAAAAACTAAGGGCAGGGACCTGGAAGAGAGGGGTTCACTGGTGGGTCGAGCTTGGTATCGGGTGGTGAGCAGTTGTACTCCTCCCTTGTTATTTTCCTTATTATTATTATTGGTAGCAGCGGCAGTGGTTTGTGTTATACATTAGTTACTGGACTGTTCTTATCTCAACTCATTCTTTCGATTCTCCTCCCCATCCCTCTGGGAGCTGGGGGAAGAAAGAGGGGGGAGTGAGCAAACTACGTGGCTGACTGGACTTAAACCATGACAGGTGTGAGCAGAATGGCCAGAATTTACTGTATTCTTTTATTTAACGCTTGCAACATTATATATTCAGCAGATAATTTGGGCGAAGCTGCTAAATTTCAGTCTTTCACAGATGTTACTTGCTCAACCAAATATAATCAGTCCTTGGACAATTGTATGTATGAGTTCATGTAAAATGTTTATACCTATTTTATACCTCCTAAGCAACAATATTCAGAGAATTAATTATGTTTTTTTTGGGAAAAAACTGTATGTTATTTGTCTGTACCTTAATTGGCTCTGTATGAGGCTAATACTGCTGTCTATAATATGTCTTTATATGTAGTCAAAGAACATTCTGTGGATGTTCTTTGAATCTTACTCTTCCAACATGATGACAAAGGAAATTTCTCAGAGTAATATTGAAAACAAACAAGATTAAAGCAGAATAGGATTAAGTCACTCAAACTATTAGCTTTTTTTCCTGCTTCTGCTAAGTATTTTCTTTTTATGCTGTCAGCATCCCTGCAGCTCCTGATGGCTGAAGGGTAGCATACATGCAGAAAACATGCCCTAATTTACTGGATGGATTCAACAAATGACCCAGTTCATTGGAAACAGGGAATGTTTGAATCTTTAGAGCATGTCCTTTCATGCTGCTTTGGCTTAAAATTTAAGCTGGGTGTCTTAACTTTCAGGAATTGCTGCAGGCAAGGCACATATAAAAACCAGCTAAGTGTCTTGATGAAATTTGTAACAGATTGACTAATCAATATAAACATCCAAAAGACACCTTGAAAAATGTTATATTATGTTACAGACAGGCATCTCAACACCTCCATCACTTTTTGGAAATAAATCCTCCAAAACCCAAGGGAAAAAAAAAAAAAACTGTGCTAGGAAAAATGGATCAAAGCAGAACAAGCTTGGAGAGCACTAAGTCAACAGGCTCCAAGCAGAAGTTTAGGATGGATATTAGGAAATAATTTTTAATGATGAAAATCTCATTGTCATTCATGATCGTTATCTGATTTGCAAATGGCCTGTGGTGGGGTTTCTAGAGTTCTACCACCCAGATGTACACTGGAAGAATTGGAGGGCAAGGATTGAGAAAGATATTTAGCCTCCATGTGGTGTTTTGGTGGTGGTTTGTTTTTTTTTTCTCTTCTCTCCCTTCACTTCCATTAATGTAAGTCATCATAGCTTTCCTCCAGAAAGTGGAGTATGGCAAAGGTGGATGAGGATGACACAGCAGTGGGTGTCTGACAACAGGATTCGGCCATTCTTTGTCAGCAGTTAAAGCTTTCCTGTAGATACTTCTGTCTTTCCTACAGCTAAACGGCAGTTTCTGTTAGGCTGCAGAGTTAAGTCCAGTTGCTCATCTTTAAGAAAACTTAGCTTTAAAACGCATTGTTGAGCTTCTACTTGAAGACAGTGTTTTAGATTAAAACAAAGTTATGAATTATTCTAAGTCAGACCTATGTAGTCTGTTCTCCTAGAGAGGGTAATGCACTTATGTGAAATGGATATAGTGTTCTGTATTTCACAGAACAAAACACACACCAGATAGGGCAGCAGGGACTGAGAAACCTTTGGCATCATAGACAGGTCAGCTTGCACAGAGGCTGCCTGACCTTCATGGAGAAATGCTGAGTTGCTGAAACAAGATGCAGCCTTGCCCTACAGTGTAGCTCACTGGGGGTATAGTCAGACAGTGACAAATGGTTGTGCTGGCTAAGGAAGATACTGTCAGGCTCCTAAGTTTTGCAGCTGGTTATGTTGTGAGCTTCCCTTCTTTTGCATTGCAAAGCAGAGAGGCTTCCTCTGAGACCCTATTGGTGGTATGCTCAATTTGAGAGGCCAAAGTTACTAACTCATGCTGTTGTGCCATGGTGTGCTTTTCAGTCCTGCTAACCTGTGTGTGCCTGTTGCGGAGTATGGGCAGAATAAAGTGAGCTCTTCCCATGAGCTACAATTTAGATCTCTAGAAATGCTTTCCCTCCCACTGCTGTGGCTGAACTGCTAAACAATATTTTTCACATCTTGCTCTGTTTGCACCTCATTGCATCTCAAGTTCATAAATTATCTTTTTCTGCAAATGAAAAAAATATTCTACTGAAACAATTCAATTTCAGGCAGAAAAAAAAAAAAAAAAAGTGGAAAACTGGGAAAGAATATATCCTGGGTTCAGGAGGTAGCAGTCATTTTTTCTCCTTCTTAGTAGCTGGTGCAGGGCTGTGCTTTGACTTTCGGCCTGGGAACAGTGCTGATAACACCTGTGGTTTTAGTTGCTGCTCAGTAATGTTTACTCTGACCAAGGACTTTCTGAGCCTCATGCTCTGCCAGGGAGGAGGGG